>JANHMN010000199.1:0-29128 GCA_030674055.1 Rhabdomys pumilio
GAGAGAGAGAGAGAGAGAGAGAGAGAGAGAGAGAGAGAGAGAGAGAGAAAGAGAGAGAGAGAGAGAGAGAAAATGTGTGTGAGGGAGAGAGAGAGAGAGGGAGAGAGAGAGGGGCAGAGGCAGGCAGGAGAGAGAGCGCGAGATGAAATTGAGACATGGAAGAATTTATTGCCCAGAAAATTCCATTCTGCTATCTGATTCAAAAAGTCCAGTCCCCCCAGCTTCGGAAAATCTATTTTCCACATTTTAATACCCTGCAGAACAGTCCTCATAACTCATCCGAGTGTGTTAAGCACAGTTTTATTAGATCTGAAACAAATTTTGGTGGGGAGATACTATAGGTCATTAACCATGGAGTAATTTTATCCTTGTTTCCCTAATGATGCCATAATGGCGAGCGAATTTCTTAACTAAAGACCAAAGAACATTTTGAAGGTCAGTTTCATCTGTGAGCTCCTTCAAGCGCTTCTCGGAGAAGATTGGAAAACTCGCCGATTTTTTGAAGAGTCATTAATAATGTGAAAGCTGAAAGCACCCTCCATTTGCGTTCCTGCTTTTTACCTTTTAATTTTATATCGTCCCCGCTCAGAGCCCTGCTCCCACTCCTTCACCCTCCTCTGGACCTCCCGCCTGCCTGCCCACCCCACACAGGGAGCAAGGATGCTGGGTACCAGGTACCAGACCGCCTGTTGTGGGGAAGGTAGGGGCTGCAGCCAGGAGGGCAAAAGGCCTGGAGAGGCCAGAGGCACCCCCCTGGCTTGGATGCCCCTGGCCTTGAGATGGTGAGGGACATCACAACATTTCCAAAGCATGGGTTCCGTGTGAGGGTATTGTTATAGGCCTGGTGTGTGGGGATGCGTCCCCATGCAAATGTGTGTCGTGGGATATTGAGGTCTCTGTGGCACACATACATGTTTAGACCAATAGTAACTCAGTCATCTGTAGAGCTAGGTACCCCCTGCAAGAAGGCGAGGGAAGGCAATTGAAAGCTACCTGGGTAGTAAGTGGGTCTTATGGGGAACTTTTGATCTGCTGGCAGGATGGGGGTCTCCTAAGACATATGGATACCATGTGACCATATTATAGAATGCACAGCATGTTGTGAGATGTGTGTGTGTGCGTGTGTGTGTGTGTGTGTGTGTGTGTGTGTGTGTGTGTGTGTTTACATGCCTTGAGGAATTAAGCTCAAGGTAAGAGCTCCAAGGTTCCTCCTCACTAGTAAATATCTAGACACAAGGCAGTGACCATCCCCCCCCCCTCACTTTAGGTCTGCTCACCGCCTTGTTTCTTAGGCCTAGAGCATCTTACCTCCCTGCTACTCCACTTCTTTCAGGGTCTCCAACACCTAGGAACTTAGGTACCCTCATTCTATCCCAGGGTCGACTCCCACACCCCCATGTTGTTCCTCCTCTCCCATTAGAAGGCTGTCATTGCAGGGTACCCAGCCCAGAGCCTAGACGGGGCAGCGCTTCTGTGTGTGTAGGTTTGGGGAGGAGGGGGCGGTGTGGTGACACTCTGTGCTCCCAGATGTGGTGGCAGCGATAATTCCAATTTTATGCCTTTGTTATAGCTTTAATCACTTTCTTTATGCGTTTTGTTCCAGCGATCAGGGAGAGACACCTGATAGGCAAAGAGGATACCAGGGGAACCATTTTTATTTGGAATGTGGTGAGAAGTCTAATTAGAATCTGAATTCTGCTGAGCCTTGAAATGGCCAGCACTTTATCCTGATCGCCTTAGATATTGTTTCGAGTCAATCATCTGTCATGGTGCGCTGGCGAGCCTTCGTTCACGCCACTCTCCCTCCTGCCGCAGGCCTGGCCGGGGCACTCGGGGGAGGGGAGAGAGGCCACCCTCCTCACAGAAGACCCATCTCTTCATCTTCCTAGGGCCCCCTTTTTTATGGCTCCCCCGACAAGGCCTAGCAAACTAGAATGCCAAGTCTGAGTTCATGGTGGTGGGGCCACCAGAAAGGGTGCGCAGGGTTAGCAGGGTTCCTTCTCGAACAAGGAGGGATTGGGGTGGGGCCAGCTCCTTCGAGCAACCTTCTCGGTGCTTCTGGCCTACTGACTACATAACCACCTCTTCGTCCATGCCCTTTCTTGTCTCCTTACTGTCCCCCAAACAGACTATATCTCTTCCACCTGCTCTCTGCCGAGTCCCACCTGGCCCAACCCTGGCCAAGTCTAGTCCTGCTGCCGGGATTCGGAGTCTGCTTAGGGTTTCTGTTCTCCCTTAAAGGCCCTGACTGGTTTCTCTTCCTCCAGAAAGCCTTCCCTGACTACCTAAACCCACAGTGTACAAACTCCCTGGGAGCAAGCCCAGCCATTGCACGAGCCCTGGCTGCCACAGCTATGTAACCTGTATGCATGACCTTGTGCTATATTGCCAACCAGACCCCTACCTTTAAATTTTTTCCAAATGCCTTCTTTTATTTGTGTTGTTGTTGTTTAAGTAGCTTTGAGATTGGTGCGAGTTTCCTGTAAATTCCTTTAAGTTCCTTCAAATACGGCAAAATGACAATAGAAATAAAAGTTAAAAATAAATGTTACGGGCTGGGTGTGGTGGCTCGTGCTTGTAATTCTAGTACTCTTAGAGGTACAGACAGGTGGATCTCTGTGAGTTAAAGCCATCTTGGCCTCTATAGCAAGTTCTAGGCCAGCCATAGATACATTGTTGAGACTGCCTCAAACATATATACAGACGCATGTGCACACAATAAAAAAATAAGTAAATAAATAAAAAAGTAAACAAACAAATAAATAAATGTCCCTAATGATAATTTCATCGCCCTAGCTATACCATGTGCCCCTGAAAGACGGACCATCCTTCCCTGTCTCCTGTTTCTCTACCAGCTAACTAACTATACGCCTGGAGGACCAGGCTCACAGTGGGAACTGAATCACTACCTAAAAACAACAAAAACAAAAATGAAACAAAGCAAAGACTCTTGGGGCCTTTGGCTTCCCCTCCCCATCCCTTTGATCACACACACTTAGCGTGTGGCACTGTCCATGATCAAGTGAACAATGTCCCTGTGAGGGATGGCCTGGATTGTTGGTGGCTCCTTAGAGGACCAAAAGAAAATAGTCCCAATATGGTCAGTAGTATTGGTTGAGGTACTTGATGTCCAGCTGGTGAGTGTACCCCTAAGGTCCTCACTAACGGTCAGTGTCATTGTGAGCCTTATGGATGACCACTGCCCTCTACAGACTGTTGATGTGGCTGTCATGCCAGCAGGTGGTATAGCTAGATCTTCCTATGGAGAGGCACACAGACTTGAAGAGTCCCCCAGAAAACCATTCTTGAAAAAAAAAATGTTTTAATTGTGTGTGCACGCGCCGGGCAGTGGTGGCACACGCCTTTAATCCCAGCACTTGGGAGGCAGAGGCAGGCAGATTTCTGAGTTCGAGGCCAGCCTGGTCTACAGAGTGAGTTCCAGGACAACCAGGACTATACAGAGAAACCCTGTCTCGAAAAAAACTAAAAAAAAAAAAAAAAAAAATTGTGTGTGCACGAGTTCATGTGTGTGCATGCATGCGTGTATATGCAAGACAAAATAGTTTTCAAGAAGTCACCTCTCTCTTTGCAATGTGTGGGTTCTAAGGCTCAAACCTAGATCCTAGGCAAGTGCTCTTAGCCACTGAGCCATCTGCTTGGGCTTAGAAGATCTGTCTCCATTTCCCTATTTGGTCTTTATGTCAGATGCATTCCTGATCCATTCATTTCTGGTGCGTTCTTTCCCTGTCTACTCGTTAGCACTCCCTGGACCTGATTTCAGAGTGGGCAGAGGATGTAGTTTTAGGCCTGGTCTAGCAAGTCACTGGGCCAGCGGCCAGGACTAGGGGATCTATAAAGTGCCCCATCAAGACTCCTATCCTACGCCCTCCTGCAGCCCTTATCCAAGATGCTTGGCCATATGAGTAGGACAGGGAAGACAACAGGATCCAGACTAGGGTCTTTATCATCAGGGGGAAACAGCACCATTATAGAGGGCCTAAAGGACAAGCTTTTGAGTGGGAAATTTCAATCATCTTATAATACCTAGGTAAAAATTAATATATCAGATGATGATGGTGATGATGATGATAATAATGGTGTGTGTGTGTGTGTGTGTGTGTGTGTGTGTGTGTGTAATGGGGGTCAGTAGATACGGAGCCTGGGTCCCTTTAGGAAGAGACAGGGGCCCTGGTACCCCTGGCCTGCCCGTGTAACAGTGCTGTCTGCAGGTGTGTGGGCACAGGTGAAGGGCACACTCTACTTGCTATCCGTCTATGTGAACAAGAAAGAGCAAGCTCAAGCCCAGGGATCCCCTGTGCCAGGCAGGAATCTCACGAGTGGGAAAGCAGAGAAGCCAATGCCGTTGAGGACCTAGCGTCTTCCCATCTCAGACACCCTTGAGGCTCCGTCCTCACTGTATACTGAGCTTGTCTGCTGTGGGGGTGGATGAAAAGGAGAAACTGTTGGATAAAAAGAAATTTGAAAAAAAAAAAGTAAGTGAAATATTCAAACTGGAAAGTGATATTATAGAAACTGCAGCCCACGGCTCAGTGCATTCAAATTTATTCAAACTCGGTGCCTGACAGTGATGGATGCAGCAGCTTTTCCCACAATATGGAGAAGGCGCGGGGGCATTTAGGACTGCGGGTCCCCTCCGGGAGGGTGGGGGCCCACACCACCTCCTGTGCCTTGCTTTTCCTAAGTGGGAAGCAAGGTTCTGAGTCCCAACCCCTCTGCTCCCTGATTCCCTAGCCATTTCCTGTATCCTGGAATTCTGCCGGCCCTGGGGGTGGGCACCACCAGCTTGAGCACTTGGGGGTGTAACTGAGGGCAAAAGTGGAAGGTGGGAAGGCTCTCCTGTGCCAGGGGAAGATGGTCAAAATTGCCCAGGAGAAATATGGATATGGGTTCACTTGTGTCAGAGAGCTGAGCATGGTGCATGGTTTGCAGCCAAATAAAGAACAGGAGCCACCATACAGAGAGTCACATACCTGTGATCTCAGCATGCACAAGGTAGAGGCAAGAGACTCATGAGTTTAAGGCCAGTCTAACCTACCATACTAAGACCCTGTCTTTGAGGTCTGAGGGCCTTGGGGACTCGCAAGTTAAAAATCAGTCTCTCTCCTTGATTCTAATTTTCATCCTTGGTCTAGGTTGACAGCCACTAGGAGAGGGAAATAACAAAACAGCCAGTCTAGGCCTTGGTTGGAGCAGTGAGCAGCTGATGGAGATTCTGAGAGCACCATGCATGCCTTAAGGGCATCTACAAACTAGTATCCCTTGTGCTCAGGACTTTCCTCCATCAGCTACCTCTCCTCCACCAGTATGGCTCTTCTTCAGGATGTTTGGTGACACGCTTGGTGTCCAGCCTCCAGCCCTGTTGAGCACATCCAACCCTGAGACCTTGGGAGAACTCAGTCCTAAAGGCTTTTCAACCTTTGCACCCCGAGCTCGTCCATCAGTCCTAGCATCTCTATCTTGTATGGAGCTTCCCATGTACTCTCCCACGGGAAGACACAGCTCTTGGCTTCCTGACCTTTCGTCCTCAGCTCTAGCAAGCCATGGGGCCTCTGCCCATAGCCAAGCTTCCCCAACCCATGATGCATGACCAGTGTGCTCAGAGGCTACTAGGAGTCTCTCCTGTGACCGGCCACAGCTTGAGACGCTCCCATTTCACACATAATCTGTCGCAGAAATCTGGAGTCTCTATGCCTTCTCTCTTAACTCCCACCTTTAACCACTGAACCATTTGGAGATACTTCCTGGTATCCACTCTGTTTGTTTTTATTTGTTAGATTTTATTTTGTTGAGATACAATCTTATGTAGACCAGGGTGGCCTCAAACTCATTATTTAGCCAAGGATATTCCAGAATTTCTAGTCTTTCTGATCCTACTTTCTGAGTGCTAGGATCATAGGTCTATACCACCATACCTGGTTTATGTGATGTTCAGGACTGACCCCAGGGCTCTGTGCATGCTAGGTAGACCCTCAAGCCTTCCCTGACATCTCTCGCAGCCATCTCTGCTTCACCATGACCAGCGTCCGAATGGAAGCCATTACTGCAGCTCTCCCTGGCCACTTCAAAAAGCCAACTAGCACACACCAGGCACCAGGTGAGGCATCTTTCTTTACCTCCAACTTGCACTGCCTCCAGCTGGTTTACACTTTGCTGCCAGATTAATTTTCCTAAAGCACAGCTCTGGCCGTCTCAGTTCCCTGATCGAAAGCCCACCATATCTCCCCGTTGTCTACTAAGATAGAGCACAAACTCCTTACTCCAATGTTCGAGGCCCTTTGTGATCTGGCCTCTGCTTGGTCCCTCTCTCCACGACTTCACGTCATTCTCCTTCATGTTCTTAGCAGCTAGTTAAACTGGATGCAGACTGGTTCCCCTCGGCAGTCCCAGCAACTGCCTACCTCTCTGTGCTCACTCAGATTCTTCCTCTGCCTGCAACCCCTTCCTTCTGGAGCATCACCCCCTCCAACAACCAAACCAACTCGCTTGCAAGAGCCAAGACAAGGAAAGCCATCTTTCAGAATATCCCCTATAGCCAGGTTCCCAGGGGGCAGGGCCTGCCATGATGGCTATTTGTACAAGTCCCTTCTCTGTTCCCTAGGGTTCATACTGTGCTGTATAAACTTCCTTGTTCTGATCTTAGGGTTTTTTTTTTTTTTTTTTTTGTCCTAAAATCATTGCTTGTATGGCTGCTTTACAGTTGTCCTGACTAGAAACTTCTTCAGAGCCCAGGCTGAGTAATGTCCACTTGTGCTCCCTATTCTAAACACTCGGCATACATTTGTTCAATAATTGAATGAATGAATGAATGAATGAGCCAACATAGCAGAACTTGCTAGGATCTGACTATGTGGCAGGAACTTGGTTCTTCTGAGCCTCTTGTTCTGGACAGTGACCACTGAAGGGTTTCCTGTCATTACTCCCAGCCCTCCTGACATGTGTCCAGGTGAGCTGGGACATGCGTGTGCAGGCTGTATGACAGGTGTGTCATCCCTCCAGAGCGAGAGGGAATCGTGGCAGAGTTCAACCTTCCCGGCTCATCCATCAGAGGGCACTTACTGACAGCTCCTGAGAGCCAGCTTGGACTCTGCAAGCTGGGGAGGGGGGCTGAGTGGAGGGAGGCCAGAGTTGTTCTCTTGGGGTTCACAGTCTAGCTGCTCCCTGCTCCTTGATGCCCACAGAGATGCCAGGAACTTCTCTAGTGGTTGATAGGCAGACTGGAGCCAGAAGGTTGGTGAGTATGTGTTGGTGGGGGTGGGGGGTTTTCCTCTCAGTACCTCAAGATAATGTCTGATGCAGAAGTGGCTTTCATCCTTCCTTTTGGGTAAGCTTTTACCGCCCTATCCAGACTTGAGCTCCTCCCTGCCTTGGGGAGGCTCCCCATTTTAGAATCCAGAACTGCATGGTTTAAACTCGGTGAATGGGTGAGAAGAGGGAGATCACAAACAGCTAACTGGGTAAATGAGTCAATGAGCAACGCACTAAACACAGAAACAAGCAACTGGCTGAGCAGATTGGTACTAATAATGCTGGCACTTACTGTGTGCCAGGCACTGTGCTACCTACCTCGGCTCGATTTCTTCTTTCTTTCCACCCTCTGAGCAGACCCTGTTCGGATCCCATTGAGGAAAGGAAAGCTAAGGTTCAGGAAGATCAAATGACTGGTATGAAGGCACCCAGGGTACCAGATGCAGTACCTTAGTCCTTAGTACAGAAACGCCACAGCTCCCACCTTATTTCTGCACCTTCCAGCAAGTTCCCCGGGGGCGGGGGGGGGGTCCTCTCGGCTTCCCACATCATCTGCCTTTTGGACATAGGTGAACACATGAAGTAGACTGCTGGCGGAGCCATAGGTGGGTCGGGAGTCCTGCAAAGTTCCAGTCCTTGCACTTACACACTGATGGGGGACATAGACTACTTGGGGGTGTGGGGTCTAACTGAGAAGCCTTTGTTCTCCGAGATGGGTCTTCACTGAACCCCCTGTCCCTTTGAGAAGGGAGAGACTCTAGTTTGGTCACAATCTGTGCGGGAGAGTTGGGGAGTTAGGGCGCCCCCTCCCGCCGCGGCCTCCCCTCCTGGCCACGTACAAACAAGCGCGCTAAACTCCGGGAGATTTACAGCGGGCGGCTGGGCGGCGCGGGCCCCCGGCCGCCGGTGAGATATCTCCAAACAGCGCACTAACCACTTTCCATTTTATACCTCACCAGCTTTATAGCATCTTAAGGATTTCTGTGCACGGCTGGCTTCCCGCCCAGGGAAAACACCCAGCCTTGTAAATAAATACTAAATATATATGAACAGAGACGACAGCGAGCGAGGCGGAGGAGGGGAGTGGGGTGGGAGCACGGGGATGGGGGGTTGGGGGGGGATCCAGGGTCCTGTGACCGTCAGGAATGAGGAGGAGGCAGGAGTCTGTTGGGGTGTCCCCAGACAAAGGCAGCAAGGGAAAAGCATCTGACGGGCAGAGTAAGGGAAACTGAGAGAGAGTGAGGTAGGGGCTGGAGATGGAGGCCATGTGGAAGAAATATAGGAAGAGGGGAGGGGGAGCCGGGGAAGGAGGAAGTCAGGCTGCTAAAAGCCTGAGGAGAGGGGGATGTCTCTCAGTACCCTACACCAAGGGCCTGGGGCACAGCCCTGCGCTACCTTCCACTGTGTGTATATTCGTGACTACGTATGCACAGTGTGTTTGACCAGATAGCATCATGATGTGCACCCCCCTCTCTCTCTGTAAAAGCGTGGTGTGTGTGTGTGTGTGTGTGTGTGTGTGTGTGTGTGTGCAGGTGTGCCACTGGAGGGTTTATCCAGGGCAGGACTGTGTCAGAGGGAGGTTGGGTGTTGGCATATGGTAGACAGGTTGTCTCTAGTATGTGGTGGTCTTCTGGGTTAGGATAAATTAAGGGAAGCTAGAAGTTGAGCTTTGTGGCCTCTGGAGTTGAGCTGACAGCAGGGAGGGGGACTCAGATATGGAATCAGATTCCTTCAAGCACCCTGAGAGTGAGGGCTTACAGGGAACATGGCTGGGTAGTGAGACACCTAAGCCAGGTAGGCCTCAAAGCAGTATGTTGGCTCTGAAAGCAAGTGACTATTTTGTATTTGGAGGCTGCCAGGTAGTTACTCCCCCTCCTCCCTGTTCCCCTCCTTGAGTTTTTCCAGGGGGAACCTTCTTTCCAGAAGGTTCTGGAACCTTCTCAGCAATGACACTGGAGAGAGGGTTTTAAGGCTAATTGAACCCCCTGTACCCTGACCCATCTCTGAGGTCTGTGGACAGTAACTAGTCAAACCAGGGCAGGAGGGACAACCCATTCCTTTCTTGGGGGACCCAGCCATCCCTTTTCCTTCCCCCTTGTCTTCGATATTAAGTATTCAAACCTCATTTACATCCTTATTTTTCAATTTGCTGCCACAGTAGTTTAATTTATTCGATATAATTTCTTTTTCTGAGGGGACATTAATCATTGCCCTGTGCTTTTGGGTGCCTGTGGGATCTCTGCGTGTATATGTGTGTGCGCGCCTGTATGCATCTGTGTGTGCGTGTGCATACAGTCTGGGGGGGAGCTGTGTGTGTCTGCACATGCATCTGCATTCATGCTTAGCCACACGTGTGTGTGTGTGTGTGTGTGTGTGTGTGTGTGGTGTGCAAGCTTGTTATTCTGGTGGGTGTTGTGTGAATATGTGGGGCTTAGTGAGAGGATTTTAGGGCTGTGAGACAGGGTGGGGGAGCATGAGGGGTGACGCAGCTGATTTTCATTGGTCAAGTTCTCTTTGGAACCTTACTGGCCCTTTCCGGACGGCAACAGGAAGGGGACAGGGGGCAGGAATATTGGGAGATAACAGACACATCCCATACCAGCTCTGGAATTCACTGGACAGAATCTCAAGAACCTACCTAGGTCAAGGGTGGGTTCTTACTGTGTCTTCTGCTTCAGCCTGTCTTTCTTCCTCAGACCATAAGGGGACCTGACAGCTATAGCTAGAAATCCATACTGGAATCCATGAAAGACAGAGAAAACAGGGACAGGGGAGCTACAGAAAGACAGCAGAGCCGGGGAGACCAAGAACTACCAGGAAGAAAGAAAAAAACGGAGAGAGCATCAAGAAAGATGTAAAAAGAGGAGAGAGAGAGAGAGAGAGAGAGAGAGAGAGAGAGAGAGAGAAGAGAGCCAGCAGTGTCTCAGACCATAAAGTCCCTGGAACGGGAGGAAGGGGTGAGGGAGAGTCTTGCCTTAGCTCAGCCCAGTCATGGCTCAGTGCCTGAGGCTGGGGGTGGGTGGGTGGGTGGGTGGGTAGGGGCCAAGAGTGCGTATCTTCCAGAAGCTGACAGAAGTGAAATCACTTGGGTGAGGCTTGTTTGGAGTGAGGAGGCAAGAGGATAGGGTAAAGAGGGAGAGAAACCCCCTAGGGAGTTTAATTCAGGAGATTATGGGAAGAAAATTTTCTAGTGATATCCAAAGACAGAGGAGTGAGTTCTCCAAGCAATCTCTCCTCAAAACCCTTCTCTCCCGACCCTCTGGGTAGCAAGGTAGGCCCCCCAGCTTTTCGACTGCCTCCTCTTGGATTCCAGACCCAGAAGCCCTCAATTTCTTTGTCTGTCAAACCTTGGAGTCTTTCATTCCCTTGAGGTTTGGGGACAATGGGGCAAGGATTGACAGGAAGTCTTAAGAAACAGGTCAGGAGGTTGCCTCACTCAGGATTGCAGTCAAGTTTATCTGAGGCCATAGCTATGTTGGCTCCACTGTCTCTGCTACCTCCTAAGAGATCATGGCCACTCCACACCTCCTGTGAAGGCCCCTGTGCAGACACACAGACATTCTCATATAGCCGGACCCTGGAACCCAAAGTCAAAAGGAGAGGGCTCATATCTCAGCTTCAAAGAGCTGAACCTCCTTGCCTGGAGCCTCAGCCAAAATGACAGCCCAAGGCTGGGAGCATGGGGGAACATCTTCCTTTTGATCTAAAATTCTGAAAAGAGGACATGACCACTCTGGGCTCTGAACCTCAAAACATTAGACTCTTTTGTGTTCCACAGATTTATATATTCTAAAGTCAAACACTCATGAATTTGAATGTCCAAACTTCTAAATACCCAAGACTTCCAACACTAACTATTTGAGTGTGCAGATCACAGAGCACCTAGGGGTGATTTCAAGCTGAGGAGAGGGAAGGACAAGGGCTTGGCGTCCTCCAGGTCCTGTGAGGTTCTGTGAGGTGCTCCTCTGTCTTCCTGGGTACCTCCTGATTTCCTTCAGTTCTCCTGACCCCCCCAACTCTCACTCGGCCATCTTTACCACCCATTCACCAGGGTTAGACTTAGTTATCATGCCCAAGCCCAAAGCACAGATGTGTCACAAGGAAACAGTCACCCATTTGGGTCAGTGATAACTGGGTGATCATGACAGGGGGTCTCTGGGCATTTAGGGGAGGGGGCAAGGGGACAGGCCTGCGGCCGAGAAGAAGGTAGTGCGTTCATTTGAATAATGGGCAAAATCAAATTAATTCTACATTAAATAGTTGTGAATAAAGGGTTGAAGTCAGCAGTTTCAAACTTGTTTTCCTTAATTACTTTCCGTGTTTAATGTCATTAAGAAGATTAAAAATTCATTAACAAGAGTACTAAAGTGGCAAATCAGGAAAGCGATCACTCCAGGTTAAAAACTCAGCTGAGGCCGCACAGAGAGTCTTCTGCAGGGGGGCAAGGGTGGGGGTGGGCCCCCGGGGGAGATGGGGACAGGCACATATTCTCACACTTGCATGGAGTCTCAGTAGTAGTAGCAACACACACTTAATAACTTGGCACACACACATGCACACATGCACACACGCACACATGCACACATGTGTTCTTTTTACCCACACCCAGGACTTCAGTGACTCTAAGTAGACAGCATTGCCATCCCTTGCCAGTCAGATCTCCAGCTTCAGAAGGCCCTCTCCTAAGAAGAAACAGGTCACATTTTTGTGATGAACGGTTTCTGACCACAGGGATCTCAGAACTTGCTTTCTGCTTTTCTGGTCAGCTGGCCTCTTCGGCTGTGCTCGCCTCCCCTCCCACACAGAGGGCCCTGCCAGGGCAGACCTGATCAGTTTCCTGGGAGAAGCCGCTGTCTTTGAAGCTTAATTAGCCCAGAAAAAGATCTCTTTTGTCTTCAGAGTTTTTTCGTCAGGTGGGGGCAAAGGGTAGGAGGGGTCACATTTCCTTGGTGGGGGAAGTAAAGGGACAAAGGCCACCCAGCTTATGGGAAGGGTAGGGCTGGCACAGATGGGGAAGTGGGACCCAGTGTCTTGGTACTCAAACTCTACTTGACCAAGCACAGAGCCCCCATCTACTGAGCCCACCACAACCCGTCTTGTCCTGCCTCTTCTCTCTACCTAGCCTGACTCTCCGATGCTCCAACTCTAAGCTTCATCCCTCTCAGTATCATGACAGGCTTCCCCACCCGAACCAGGATGCTCTTACCTCCGTCTGCCACACTTCTTCTGACAGCAGTTCCATCTTTTTCTCCAGTTCCTGTCTTTGAGGTCTCTCTGTGGGTGGCTACATCACCTGTCACCTTGGGCACATCTGTTTGTGCTTTGGAGATTATATTTTGTGCCCAGGTGGCTGTGACAACTACTTAGTGTGTGACTGCATTAGGACACTCTTCTCTCTCTCACCTCCTTCTCTCTGTCTCTCTGTCTCTCTGTCTCTCTGTCTCTCTCTAGCTCTCTCTCTCTCTCTCTCATGTGTGTATGTGTGTGTGTGTGTGTGTGTGTGTGTGTGTGTGTGTGACTGTATTAGGACACTCTTCTCTCTCTCACCCCTTTCTCTCTCTCACCTCCTTCTCTCTGTCTCTCTATCTCTGTATCTCTCTGTCTCTCTCTCTCTCTGTCTCGTGTGTGTGTGTGTGCGTGTGTGCGTGTGTGTGTGTGTGTGTGTGTGTGTGTGTGTGTGTGTGTGACTACACCCGAGTACATGCAAGGATCTGAGTTTCTGTGTGTGTCCAGCCATGTGAAGAAAGCAAAAACTGTTACGGAGAACACCATGTTCATCATAGACACACACAGTGTGGACATCCTCTGAAAAGCTGTTGGAACAGACCTTTCTCATTGTAGAATAGACAGGAAAGCTAAACTTTGAAGTTCTAATCTTAGGAATAAACTCCAGATAAATGAAGGGGTTTCACAGAATAATTTGTACAAAAGTGTTCATAAGTCTCCTACTTCTTATAACTAAAATACAGGAACCAGGCTGTTGTGTAGTTCAGTGGGAATATATCTTATACAGGAGACTCTGGGTTCCATCCCTAGTACCCACGTCTATTAGCTAATAAATACATAAATTAAATGTGATTTTCTCCATACGGTGGAATACTACCCACTGATTCAAAGGAGTGAATAACTTATTCACGCAAAAGCATAAGACTGAAGCATAATGTGAAAGCTGAGGGTTTAGCTCAGTGCTCAGAGCAGATTCCAGCACTGCAAACTGCAAGGGGAAGAAGAAAGAAAAGCTGTTACACCGAGCGAGGGAAACCACAGGCACATACGAGTACTGATTTCTTGTATATATAATGATCATAATAAGCAAACGTATAAAGACAGGAAATAGGTTAGTGTTTGCTTAGGGCTGAGGAGTGTTCTGGGGTTAGAAAGAGGTGACTTTCGTTGTCATAGGAATGGTTGCATAATCCTGTAAATATGCTAAAAGCCATTGTCTTGTTTGTTTTAAATAGGTAAATTGTGTGGAACATGAACCCTAATAATGCTGTAAATTTGTTTGTTTTGCTTTGTTGGGAGACAGGGTTGGTGTCATGCCCCAAGCTCCACATGTTGTCCTGACTGGCCTTGAATTTTCAGTCTTCCTGTCTGTGTTTCCCAAGTGCTGAGATTACACGTGAGTACTACTATCCCTGACCTAAATAATCTCTCTCTCTCTCTCTCTCTCTCTCTCTCTCTCTCTCTCTCTCTCTCTCGCATGGACTAAATGTTCATGTGTCTTTCACGCTGGACTAAATGTTCTTTGACAATGAACTATGAAGATTATCATCGACCTATCTGTCTGTCTGTCTGTCTGGATGTTTGTCTTTGTAGGTGTCTCTGGGCATGCCCATGTCTCTGGAGGTCATTCCTTATGTCTGTGACTTCATGATAGTGTGTTCTTGTGTGGCAATATTTGTATTTGTCTCAGTGGGTGATGCATGTCAGCAGGTGAACATGGGCTACTTCATGTATCAGCCCATGAGTTTGGATTCATGGATCCTGTATAACTATGTTTCCAAGCAACTACCCAGGCCCACCAATGTTAGTCCTTCCGTGTAGGCCTGCGTCTAAGGAGTGCTACTTACGAATCTGCCCATCTATGTCTGTGTCTTAAGTCCTTCCAAGAATCAGCCCCAGAAGGTGCCTGCCTCCCCGCCCCCACCTCTGACAACCGTAGAAAGCTTCACAGTAAATTCATGGCTGCCTGGCTGGGAAACAGGCGGCAGCAATGGAAAGGAAGCGTGGATTTGCATATTGAATTAAAATTAAGAGCTAATTATGCAAATAAATTATGACATTTGGCAGGAGAATTTGCTTCAAGATCATTTATTACGTTCTTTTTATAACAGTGTGAGCATTTAACGGTCAAAGACAATATTTTAAGGGAAAATTAACGCAAGATTATTAACCTAAAAACAATTCCACATTAATGAGATGGTGAACTGGTTCCCCACACACACCTGGGCAGGTCTAGCCTAAGCTGGGAAGGCCTTTCTCTCCTCCCTCCCTTCCTTCCTCCAATCTGGAGAGGAAGGATGCTGGGAGGGGATTTAGGAAGGCAGAAGAGCCTTTTGGGTTGGTTTCTTCCTAGGTAAGGAGGTGATACCTGAGCAGAACACTCCTCCCCCAACACACACACACACACACACACACACAGTCCTAGGAGAAAGCCGGACCGCACAGAGGATAAATAAACCTCTACTCAGCTGATGGTAACAAGTGTGAGAGGGCAGACCCAGCCCTATCCTTGAGAGGACTCTTAGGTCAGAGACCAGATGGACGGAAGCTAAGACATAGGATTTAAACATCATACTTATTCCACCTGACACTTCCATTTCCTCCTCCCATAGCGTGGAACCCCGAACCCCATGATGTCCCTCCGGCTATGGGAGCTCCAGAGCTCTGAGCTTCCACCTTTCTGGATCCAGTTTGCTCTTAGCTTTCTCTATTACCTTAATCTACCAATTATCTTCATTTTGGAAGGGAAAGGCAAGGAACAGGAAGCCTTAATCTGTGTTTTCTTAAATTATCAAGCCATAGGAAATCATGGCTGGTGTCTTCCCAAACCTCACTCTTCTCCCTCTGATATAGTCTGAATGTTGGTGGTCCTCACCTCCAAGTCATGCTAGGTTCTAATACTTAACGGTATCATATTGACAGGTAGGCTCATTTGGTAAGGCTTGATGGCCTCATTGAACAAGGAGGGAACAAGAAAACACACTCTTAAAAAGCAAGGTCAAGCCCGTGACTTACTGCATCCTGGACTTCCCAGCCCTCAGAACAAAATGAGCAACACGCTTCTATTGGTTATCAGCTGTCCCGGTGTTTTCTCATAGCATCCCAAGTGGATCAAGACAACCTTCCTGTGTGGTGAGTGAACACGTGCATGTGTTTTAAGCTGTCTCTTCTATCTGATCCTTGGACTGGCTCTGTACCCTGCAGAACCTTAGGCCATGATTTTGTTTCCTTGGTGTGCCCATAGTAGGTAGTCCAGGGTCAATCTTCTGCTGAGTTAAAGCCTTCATTTCTAGAATATTTTGGCTACGATACAATATTTTGGCTATCCGGGCGTTCTCTGTGGAAGGCAAGATGGTGTCACCTGTCTTTGCTGTATACCAGCATTTTCCCCCATACTAAGATTCAACTTCAGCCTCAGTCTTTAGCTGAAGCTAAAGGGGCCAGGTCTCTCTGGGGCAGAATGGAGTCCTGGGGACACTGGCAGATCACATCCTCCTGAGCCAGTGCCTGCCTATGCAGGCTCCTTCCCACCCTTATATCTGCTTGGTCCCTGCAAGGCTAGTCACATGGTCTCATCAACTAACGTCTTTGAGACAGACCTAAGCCAGTCATGAGCACAATAAAACAGAAGTTCCTTGGTCATGAGCAGAATGAAACAGAAGTTTCTTGGGTGCAACTCTCCAGGTGGCTGCAGATGGACAGACACAGCTGTCCACACCTCTCCATATTGTCAGGATCCCATTGTCTTTATCACTTTTGGATCTGGCTCCCTCCATCTCTGCTTCCCACTGTTTCCTGTCCCGGGGTACCATGCCTTCATTTTTGCTTCTTTTACTCCTTGCCCATATCCTGGAAACATCTGCTTCTGTTCCCTCCACAGATGACCCACTGACACACTTGCGAGTTTCCCACAGAAGCTCTGGGCATTCTCCAGGAGCATCCCGCACGAAACAGAAATAACATGCACTGCCAAGGTGTTAGCACACACCCAGGAAGATGACACAGGCTAGAGTGCCTTGTAATTTATTTCCTTGCAGGGCTGGGATTGAACCCAGGACCTCGGGAATGCTAGGCCAAAGTTCTGCCACTGAGCCACACCCCCAGCCTGCCTTATGATTTGTAGATCACAAGTCCAGATGTTGTGTCCAGGTTGAGCAGAGGACTGGGCAAACAAACCACCTCTGCTAAGAAGATTCTACATGAAGTTAGAAAAAAAAAAAGTTTCCTTTGGGGCAGACCTGGAATGGGGTGTCTTTTTCTTTTAAAAAATTTTAAATTTTATTTTATGTTAGTTTTTGTTTGTCTGTTTTTGTTTTTGAGGCAGGGTTTCTCTGTGTAGCCCTGGCTGTCCTGGAACTCACTCTGTAGACCAGGCTGGCCTCGAACTCAGAGATCTGCCTGCCTCTGCTTCCTGAGTGCTGGATTTGAAGGCATGTGCCACCACTGCCTGGCTCATTTTTAATTTTTTATTACATATGTGTATATATGTGTGTCTTATGTACATATGTGTGTGGCATGCCACAGGGCTCCTGAACAGGTCAAGAGGACAACTTTCAGTTCCTTCTTTCCTGCCACCATGTGGGAGAAAACTCAAGTTGTCAGGCTTGGCAGCAAGTGTCTTCACCCTCTCAGTCATCTCGCTCTAGCCACTTTAGACTGGTCAGTTCATTGACAGCGTACAAAGGTGAAACGACTCAGTCAAGGACAGCTGTAGAAAATGATGATTCTGTCTTCTCTTGCTGGGGAGAGAAGAGAAGGCTAAGAACTCATCCAAGGTCACTTCATAGGTCCCCAGCCACATGCCCGAGTCAAAATGGGTCACCTGGAGGGAGCCTTATGGTTGGACGCTGTAGACCTGGTGGTGTAGACAGATTTGATGGCCCGTGGCAGGGTGCGGGTGCACCCCTAACTGTGCTCTGCCGCCCAGGCAAGGGTGGACTATCCCCTGGAGCGTGAGGGTGGGATTATTAATAACATCACTAATAAGAGAGAGAAAACAAAGCCGGCGGGGCCTGAGCATTTTTTAAATAAAGAAATCTCCCTCATCTCGTGGTTAATTTAAAAGGTTTATTTCTTGAAATGAATCCTCTTCATCAAACCCCCGATCCTTGAAGATCGGAGGCGACCGGGAGTGCCGGTAATGAATTGATTTGTAACATGAGCGACACGCGCCCTCCCGCCCGTGCCCACTGCGGGCCCTTAATCTGTGGTGTTTAAGGAGAAGTGAGTAGCTCCATTTCTCTCTCCCAGCACCAAGCAGAGCAGCCTTGGGGCAAAGTGGGGGGGGGGCAGGCTCAGAAACACCCACCCCGGAAGCCAGCCTTGCAGCCTTCAGCACCCCTACCTGTGCTAATCTGAATTGTCCGAAGCCCCACAGCCTTGCACCCCCACATGCACAGCTGCCCTGCCCGTCCAACAGAATGTATACTCATCCATACTGCCCAAGGTCCCATACGTTTCCCTCTGCTGTGGAGCTTGCAAACTGAGTTCCACACAATTAACAGAGGGTCTCCAGTGAAGATATGCATCCAGGTTTGGGGGGTTTAAGCCCACGGTCCCTATAGGTAGAATTTAAGCAAGGACATATATATTTTGTTATGCCTGTTTAGACCACAGTCCAGTTCCAATTTCCTCCCCTTTAGATGGGAGTCATATGAAGACTAACAGGAGAGAGAGAGATAGGGAGAGAGAAAGAGAGAGAGAGTGAGTGAGAGAAAGAGAGAGAGAGCTGCTGGGGCCAGAAGAGGATATCAGCTCCCCTGTGGTTGTGAGTCTCCTAGCTGAGGAACTTAGCACCAAGCTCCATCCTGTCGTCTGCACCGGGCCACCTCTCAGCCCTCACAAAGCTCCCCTGAAACTGCAAGCTTCAAAGGGACAAAGATGTTCATGAATGAGTTTTTCACGCTGTGTGTTTAATTACTCTGGCCTGGCGTAAGCGGATCGGACACGGTAGGTGACGTCAGGATTGTCAGCCTCTCCTGTATCCTCAGATCTACTCACGACGCATTTTTAAATAAATGTACGTTGAGTTCTGCCTAGCATGTAGTCGGTGCTGATACACTGGGAATTATGTAAGGGGAAGAGGACAAATGGCCAGCAGGTGAGTGACCGCAGTGTGATGAGCACTGTGGCAAACAGACACAGTGCCATTTCTTTAAATCTTGCCAACAGCACTGGAGATTGGCCTAATGTGTATTGATTTGCAAGTGAAACAGGCACAAAGAGGTCCAAGACGTTTGTCTAAAGCCATACAGCTAGGAAGTGAGAGGGAAGGGATTTGGACTCAAATAGCCTGACTCCAGATCCTGCTTAGGAGGTCATGCTGAAAAATGGACACACACACACACACACACACACACACACACACACACACACACGCAGAGGGGGGGCGGAGGGAGGGAGGGAGAGAGAGAGACCCGGCTACATACATGAATAGTATTCATAGTATACATGAATAGCCTTGCCCTGAGCCCATGGGTAGATTCATTACACCTTGATTGAGAGCTACTTTCTAGAAGGTGTTCTTAATCCTAACACAGTCATAAGTCAGCTTGGGGACACCTCTGATGACAAGTCAGAGCCAGCTCTGGCTGCTTCTCAGGCCTTTCACCTACACCAGTGTGAGCGAAGCCTGCAAACCTGGCTGAGAAAAATCCTATCTCTCAGAGTCACCGCCTTGTCAGCCTCTGACTGATCTTTCACACAAATCTGGACTTTGCCAGACTAAAATCCCCTCAAGGCAGGTGAGCCCCACCCCAGATACCTCCCAGCATGCTTCCAGTGGTAAAAAGCCAGTCTGGTGCCTTCCTCCTTCTTACTCAGGCCACTGTCATTTTGTATGCCACCACTTGAGGGCCCAGAGGGCCACAGAGCTGTTTCTTGTCCTCAGAGTAGTGGGTCAGCCAAGAGAGTGGCTTGGTTACAAGCTGGACCCAGGACAGGGGAGCCACATTCAGTCCTGGAATCTCCATATGGTCTCAAGGCTAGTACTTGTCTGGTTCCAGCTCTCCTGGATTCTTGACGGCTTTATCTTCCGGTCCTCATGCCAGTCACCCCCACCCCACCTCATTTCCCAGAGATATCAAGGACTGTGGACTTTCCCAGGTGGCCCTCCTTATTCTTGTCAAATAGTTCCTAAAAGCACATCCTCCATGCCCTACCAGAGAGGGTCAGCATGTCCCTATAGGTATCTTTCCACTCCCCATACTGGTCATCATCTGTGTCTTTCCTACGAGCTGAGATGCAGTGCCCAGTGGGCCCAGGGCAGGGGCGAGGGCACACACTCCTCTCCTGTAACTTCCTCAAATAAAATCATTTTTTATAACTGTTGGAATCCTGATTGAGCTGTCAAAAGTACATGAAAGCAGCTACATAAACGGTAAACTATCCATCAGTCACAGGCCTATTTGTTCTGAGACAGTATCAACATCACACATTTTTCTTCAAGATAGAAAGTAATACTTACCCCAGCAGATCCAGGTAATTCTGCCCCCATTCCTAAAAGAAACTTATTAGTCACACCATTCCGTTGTTTGGCGGTTCCAAGATCTTTTTTTATTCCTTGGCCCACTAGTCTTGGCTTCCTTGAAACATCAGCAGAGCCCTTAGACTTTCCTTCTGTCTACATCCAGACTGAGTGTGCGTGCGTGTACACACACACACACACACACACACACACACACACACACACACACTCCACAGAAGAAAAAAGAAGGGCAGACGGGTACACAAAGGAAATCACCTTTGATGATATAAACTAACCTGGATTCCAATGTAGACTCTGACCCACTATGTGAGGGCTGAACAGTCAGAGGGGAGCAGCTCCTAAGTTGTCTTCCAACAATGTGCCCAGCAGAGCCTGGTGAGGTAAGAGTAAGAAAGAGGAGGCGTCTTCTCTTTGGGGTGAGACCTCCCCTCCCTGCATACCTGGATGGACTGTTCTTTAGAGCCACTCGGATCTAGGGAACCCATCCCAGAAACCTGGGGCTGAGAGAGGCCATGGTTCTTCCCCTTCTGGGCCACCAATCTCTCACAGTCAGTTCTGTAAAAATTTGACCCAAATCTAGACATGGTGTCTCACCCTTTCAATTCTGCCACTTGGGGAGCAGAGGCAGGCAGATCTCTGTGAGTTCCAGGCCAGCCAGGGCTACATAGGGAGACCCTGTCTCAAAATAAAATAAAACAAAAATAACTTGACCCAGGACAACAACCCTAGCTACCAATGATAGACAGGGATGGATAGATGCATGGATGGATAGATGGATGGATGGATGGATGCATGGATGGATGCATGGATGGATGCATGCATGGATGGATGGAGAGATGAATGGGCAGAGACAGGCAGGTAGATAGGCACTTACATGCAAACATTCTTCTATATGTTATCTCCACACTGAACACATACATACATTCGGTGAGGCTTGGGGGTTTTGAGTGGTTCTGGTTTATTGAGACCAACCTACTCTAGGTATGACTCCAGAAGCCTGTGCTGACTTTGCTCAGCACTGCCAACATGTTAAACAATAACATGGTGTTTCAGTTGGGTTTGTTCGTTTGTTTTTGTCAACTTAAACAAACTAGAGTCATCTGGGAGAAGAGCCTCAATTGAGAAAACGCCTCCATAAGATTGGCCTATAAAGGTTGGACATGTGGCGCACACCTTTAATCCCAGCACTCAGGAGGCAGAGGCAGGCAGATCTCTGTGAGTTTGAGGCCCAGCCTGGCCTACAGAGTGAGTTCCAGGACAGTCAGGGCTGTTATACAGAGAAATGCTGCCTTGAAAAAACAAGAGATTGGGCTATAGGAAAGTCTGTAGGGCATTTTCTTGATGAATGATCGATGTGGAAGGACCCGGCCCACTGTGGGTAGTGCCACCCTGAACAAGTGGGCCTGAATTGTATAAGACAGCTGGGTGAGAAGCCACTGAGAGCAAGCCAGCAAACAACACTACTCCATGACATCTGCTTCTGTTCCTGCCTCTCGGTTTCCACCTTGAGTTTGATCCTGCCGTGACTTCTCTCCGTGATGGAGAGCGACCAGAGTTGTAAGATGAAACAAACCGTTGCTTTTGGCCATGGTATTTTATCCTTAACACGGACCCTCATGATCTATGGGCCTGTGGCAAACAGATGATCTTGGTTAAGCCTGCCTGGCCTGCAGTTAAGCACTCGATACCTGATTACTGTTATTATTGCTTTATGCACACCTTGCACACACTTGTAAGCACTTACACAAAAAAACACCTCATAAAGTGTAGTGAACGCACACAAATGTGCAACTCCCAGCAACTGACACTAGTGGATTCAATATGTAGAGAGGTACACAGGGAGGGGACTCAAGTCACACAGTGGTCACCTTCAGGCTTCACCACTGCTTACCTGTGTCTATTTTATCTATTTTCTGTCAGTGCTGGGATAGAACTCAGGGTCTCAGGCATGTCAATCAATGCTCTTCTATGAGCTATTCCCCCCCCCACTTCCTGCTATTCTTGCTATGTGATTTTGAGCAGGTTATTTAACCTCGGTTTTCCTACCTATTAAATGGGACTAATAATGATGATAACAAGACTTTCTCCCTCGTAGGATTCTTATGACGAGTACATCAGTTGAACATGTATACGTTGCTGAAAACATGGTGAGACCCCACAGCAAACACAAGGAATCTGAGAGACAAGCCACCCAGTCTGATTTATTTTTTAATTTTTGTTTATATTTACTTTTACTCATGGGGGTGTTTTGCCTACATGTACATACGTGTGCCACATGTGTGCCTGATACCCTAGGAGGTCAGAGGATAAAGTCAAACCTGGTTTTGGTTGTTGTTGTTGTTGCTGCTGTTGCTTTAAAACAGGGTCTCACTGTATAGTTCCAGCTGGCTAGGAAGAGACAGAGATCTACCTGCCTTCTGAGCACTGTAATAAAGGTATGCCCCACTATGCCCAGCGAAGTCAAATCCCTTGGAACTGTAATTATAGACATTGTGAGCCACCGCATGGTTGCCACTGAGTCCCCGGTCCTGTGCCATAACACGTGTTCCTAACTGTGGAGCCATCTCTCCAGACCCTTTACTTCCCTTTTTATGTATGTGTGTATGTGTATATGTGTGTTTGTGTGTATGCATGTTTATTATGTGCACATACGTGCAGGTGCCTAAAGAAACCAGAAGAGTCCCTAGGGCAGGAGCTATAGGCAATTGTGAGCATCCCACTCAGGTTCTAGGAAACAAACTCAGGTCCTCTGCAAAAAACGGGATGTTTTCTTAACAGTTGAGCCAACCCTCCCCCCCCACCCATCACCCCTTTTCTATACAAGGAAATTGTGACTGAAAGAAACTGGTTGGTGTTAGACCTGACAGCTAGAAACCAAGTGTGTCAGATAGCCCAGCCCCTCACTCTGAGTCCTGTGCCCTCTTCACTGAATGTCAGACACCCTCTGGGTGTGGTTGTGATGCCAAGGAGGTTTTTTTCTGTCTTTGTCTTGGGGTTCACCAGGCCTCCTGTACCCCAAGGCTGTCCCTTTAAGAATCCTGGACTGTAGGAAATGTTCTAAGCAGGTGGTCCTCAAATCTCTGAACAGGTGTAGCAGCTTCCCCCAGGAACTTGTTTGAAGAGATGTTCAGATCCCAGCCCAGTCACTGAATCAGAAATGGAGATAGGAGTCAGCCAGGAGCCCTGGAAAGACTCGGAAGAAACAGCAGGGTCTGAGGGAAGCTTCTGCAAGAGAGGAGTGTTGGCTCCAGCCTTAAATGTTGGGTGGAGGAGGAATCTCTATAGAAAGGGAAACCAGGTATGGTAAGTGGGGCCATGCCTGTAATCTCAGCACTTTGGAGGCTAGGGACAGAGAATCATTCTGATTATGAGGCTAAGCTGAGCTCAAATCCAGCCTAGAGCATACAGCAAATGCAAAAACAGAGGGGTGGTGAAGGGGAATAGAGGGAGGATAGTGGCCAATGCCTCTGATCTGACAAGGTAGAGTCCAGCTGTGGAAGTGAGGCTACAAGCTGCAGCTCATCTGGCAGAAGCTAAGCTGGGCTGCTGGGTTGGTGTCCCTGGATGCCATGCCTTATTAATTGATTTTTCTCTGAATATCTCAAGGGGTTTTATAGAATATCTTTAAAGACAAACCCATGGGCTTTCCTCTAAAAAGAGCATGGTCCTAGCTAGGAGTGCCCTTTCATGCCTTGGCTTCCCACGAAGTGGCAGACCCCAGTCCTGAGTGACTCTGTGGAGCCCCCCCCCCGCCTCGGTCCCATCAGGTTTAGATCCATAAAATGTGGGGTTCTCACAAAAGGTGTAAGGAGGTCTGAATCAAGTCCAGCAGAGACATCAGAGTAACCGGAGGCCTTCCTGGCACAGTGCCCCCTCCACACACACACTGTGTGCCAATGGTGAGACCCTGGACTGAGAAGAGCCCAGGGTGAGCTGGCTAAGGAGCTTCAGGTCTGGAGAAATGCTAACAGATTCCTGTGTCCTGCCTGGGGCTACCACTAGGAGGCTAATGAAAAGGGAAGATGCAGGCTGGGGCTTGGACCAGCAGGAGACAGCAAAGGGACAATGTGAAGCAGGAGGGAGGTGGCCCCTCAGGCAGGGACAGACAATGTCCCCATATGGGAAGCAGACGGAGCCACCCCGCCCTCTTAGTCCTGGGGCTCTGTGCAGCAGGCAGCACTCTCTTGCCTGAACCCTGAGCCTGGGTAGCTGTACCCCAGAAGCTGAGCATGCTGAACATCTGAACAAGTTGCAGAATAAAGGCTCAACTCACTAAGATTCCCATAATGGCATGAGGACACAGAGCCAGGATGGGGCAACCATAATACTCCCTTGTATGCGCCCAATTAGGTGACGATCTACTTTCCCTAGATTGTCTTCATACAGACTCAGAGATCCCCTAGAGCCAGCTAGACTACCACCTTTGTTGTTTTCTATAGACAATTATTTCTGATACTTCAGCAGAAAGGCCACTTCCATGCTGTGTCCACGATGAATTTTTCTCCAGCTGTATGGGGCTTGGCTGCCAGTCCACATCAATGACTGGGGCTCACCTTAGAGGAGTATCTGGGGTGACAGAGACTTCTGCACAGCCCCCAACACCTGCCACCCACCAGGGAAAGAACTGCCAAGTAATTCCAGGCTTTGGATCATCTGTAACAAGTCCTTTGCTACCCAGGTTTGTTATCTATAAGACGTTTTAAAAATCTACCATCTCCATGTATCTATAGTAAGAAGCTGTTGTCTTGGCTTCCTAAGACTCTCCCTGTCTTTAGGTTTTAGCTCATGCAATATTTGGGGGGAGGGAGTATGAAGTATAAATAAGAATTTTACAATTTCACAGTGGTGTCAAGGGCTAGAGGTTGGAATAAAAGGCCCAGCCAGGCCATCCCATATCTTTTCTATGGAAAATAAAGCCAGGCTTCTGTTCCTCTCTGGGACAGATCCAAAAAGCACCTCTGTAGGATAAGAGGCCACTCAAGATTCTTCTTCGGGGAAGAATCTTCACCAGTCAGTTCTCATTTGGCTATGAACAATGGGAAAACACTTTGAATTAGTTTAAACTTAGAATGGAATCTACCAGAAAGGAAAGAGAAATCTGCAGGTGATCAGAAATAGGTTCAAATATTCCAAGAAAGCAACAGCAGATTTCCTGAGCCTCGGGGACGTACAGAGCAGGCCCCGAGTGGTTATCCAATGCCACGTCTCTGAGATCCACCAGCTGTCACTGGGGAAGGCTCAACTCTCAGTTTCTTCATGAAGCCCGGAGATGGGCCCTAGATTGATCCCCATGGGTCAGTTGCTATATCTGAACCAGGAGACCCTGCCAGGGTGAGGTAGGATTAGAAGACTCTCTCTGAGACCATGTGCTTATTTCCAAAAGATGAGCCCATATTCCAGGGGCCTCTGCCAGCAAGGTGCCTTCCACAAAATGACACATTTTTTTTTTAATCTTCACAAGTCTGTGTAGTAAGAATTGTTAATCTTAGGTCCAGACATATGGCTCAGCAGTTAAGAGCACTGGCTACTCTTCCAGAGGACCTGGGTTTGATTCCCAACATCTACATGGCAGCTCACAACCATCTGTAACTTCAGAACCAGGGGATGCTATACCCACTCCTGGCCTCTGACAGCACTAGGCATACATGTAGGAAAAAAAAATTCATGCACATAAAATCAATTAATTGATTTTTAAAGAGTTCTTATCCTCACCCCATTTACACATATATTAACTGAGATTTGGTTCTCAGCCCAGTTAGCCCTAGAGCCTGGATCCACAAAGCCTGTGCCTTTGACAAAGGTGGTGCTGACTTCCTCAAGGGGAGGAGCATCCAGTCAATGTATCTAATAGACCAGGTATATGCCACACACTGCAAGCTGTGTGGGACTGTCGGGGATAGGTCACAGTAGGGTTATATGTGGCAAGAAGGGAATTACAGATGGGGTTTCTTCTCATCCTGTGATCAGTTAGTGAGGTGGCATTTGACCTGATCCTTAGAAAAACAGCAAACAGATCAAAGAGTTTGGCCAAAGCTGAGGGTACAAGCAGGAAATGGGTTGGAAACAGAGACAAAAGAAGAAATTGTGACCAGTTTGGACTGGAGATGAAATTGCCAAAGATTAAAAGTACAGGCTTGGGACCTCAATCCAAGGTCTGTGGTCCAAAGGACTTATTTAGACTGTATCTCAGTTTCCTGGTTAGTAAAACAGGACGAAATTGAAATAGCTACTTAAGACTGTGCTGAAATTTGAATGAGATAATACAAGAAAATAATGCTTTGAAGCAATAGCTATTATCATAAGTGATTTAGAGTAATTCATGTTGGGAACCACTGAGTATTTCAAAGTTGGACTGTAATAAAGCACCACAAACTGTGTGGCTTGAAACAACAGAATTTATTCTCTCATTTAGAAAATTTATTCTGGAGACTCCGAGTTCAAAGGCTTGGAGTGTAGCTTAGCTGAGGAAGGATCACCTAGCCTGTTTAACATCCTGGCTTCAGTCCCTAGGACTGCATGGGAATGGAGATCAATGTTTCTGCAGAACCATGTTCCCTTGAAGCTTGTAGTGGGAATCTTTCCCTGTATCTTCTAGCTTTTGGAAGGGCAGGATATCCTTAGCTTGTGGCAGCATCTCTCCCATCTCTGACTCTTACCAAGGCTATCTTCCCTTTGGATCTGGATCTGTCTGTGTCTTCAGCAGACTCTTGCTTCACCCTGTGATGACGTCTATAGCACTAAAGGTCAATCTACACCTTAAGACTCAGCTCGAACTTATGTCATAGTTACATCTGCAAAACCCCTATTTCCACAAAAGTTAACACTCATAAAGTGCTAAGGGTTAGGACTTCAACAAATTGGGGTAAGGCGTGGGGTGGTGAGGGAGATATACTTCAAGCCGTGATGGAAGCTGTATGTTGAATAGATTGATTAGTGGGGGGCAGGTGGAACCAACTACAGCCTAGGGAAACAGATGTTGAAGAGACCACTCAAGAGGCAAGAAGTGAGAGGCCATGACTAGAGCCAGTGGTTCTGGGACAATGATGATTTTATTGGAGCTGACAAATGACAGTGTGGGAAGGCAGCAGGAAGGAGGTGTCTGATGATTCCAAGGCTGTGTGGCCAGATGGATGGACTGGAAGGCAGGGCAGAAGTGAGAAGAAACATGAGGACAAGGAGAGTCTACTAGACTGTAAGCTGTTCAGGGGTGCAGCTGTGTGCTTCTCCGAGTATGTGCTCCTGACACATTGTCAGGACAGAAGTTCTCAAGCAAGGCTGGCCAGAGAAACTAGTGCGTTCAGTTTTTGCGAAGAGGTGAGTTTGATGTGCCATTCAGAAGAGGCAGGTGGAAATCCTACCCTGTCACCTAGAAGACAGAGTGTGAGTTAGAAGTCTCCGATGGGTGTTTAGTTCCAGGGAGATTACAGGTCACACGTGATTGATAGTTGGTGAGAAGGAAACAGGGAGGGTGGAGAGGGCTTGAGGATCCGGGTGGGAGGTGCAGCTTCGTTTAGAGGTGGGGAAAGCAGAGGGAAGCAGTAAGAGGCTGGAAAGGCAAGTACCTCAGAGCTGGGAGGTTGTGGCAGGGGAGGGGGGTGTTGAATGGGAAGGCACAATGTCATAGAAACTGAGAAAGGAGACTGTCTCAAGGAGGAGGAGTGGGGCTGCTGCCAAACGAGCAGAGGTCACAGAGGTCGCAGAGAAGAAATATTGAGGGGAGCCTGTGGATTTGCTAACTAGGAGGCTGGCATTCAAGCAGTATCCCCACCTGGATAGTGCAAGATGATGCGAGGTGAGTCTGCTAGGGCAAAGAATCAAGAAGGAAGATCCTGTGCACCTACTGTGTGCACACACCCCTGCATTCTTCACTCTGAATGGACCTAGCCGGTCTATGACATGTAGGAAAAGCCAAAAACAGAATTCATGGTGACAGAGGATGGGGCTTGTGTGTGTTCATGAGTCAGGATGTGGGCTTTGCTCAGAAAAGGGGGAGAAATTCTTATGGCACCCAGTGGGGATAGATGAGACTAGTGGATGGCACCTCTTCCTTGAAGTCCTCATGAACTTCTTATCATATCTGCCTGGTTTATCTCTGTATTGCACCCATCCTGCCCCTCCCTCAACCTGAGCCAGCCTGGTACATGTATGATATTTGGCCAATACTTATGACAAGAAATAATGACACCTAATATAAGCCAAACACTTTTTATTTATTATCTCATTGAATTCAACAGCTCCATGGATAGGTGTTGTTATTGTCTCTGCACAAAGAAAATAGTTCTGAATGATTCGCTAAGGCAATGCATTAGGAAATGGATGAAGTAAGATTTGAACCCAAAGCTAGGCATGGTGGTACAAACCGTGAGGATGAGGCAGGATGACTGTAAGGTATACAATGAGACTGTAGCTCAATAAGTAAGTTAATTAGACAGACAGACAGACATCCAATTCCTTATGATTCTTGAACATAACATTCTTTTTTTTTTTTTTTTTGGTTTTTCGAGACAGGGTTTCTCTTTGTAGCCCTGGCTGTCCTGGAACTCACTCTGTAGACCTCGAACTCAGAAATCCGCCTGCCTCTGCCTCCCAAGTGCTGGAATTAAAGGCGTGTGCCACCACTGCCCAGCGAACATAACATTCTTTAGGGCCTTATTATTGAAGATGGGTGAATCTGGGCAGTGGAAATAAATACAGGCATGACCTATGTCCGTCCTGCCATCTTAGCCGTTTATCTGTGGTGTCTACAAGGTATTTGCACTTGTTAGGTCCTTGTGTATTCAGTCTCATGTGAACACTGTGCCTGCATTCACAAACCTGTCCCTGTGGGTTTGTGAGTCCCCCAGGCCTGAGAACCCACGCTGTCCCCACTCAAGACGACGATGGTTGAGATTGGCTCTCAGGTATGCTTAGAGGTCAGCTCTTAGTCTACCTCAAAGGGCCCTTGCCAGGGTCCCTGGCCCCCAACAGTTCTGCTCATAATTCTACTCCCTTGTTTAAAAGGGCCAGTGGGTTTAATGATTAGTTACCGCCTTGTCGATATCCTCACCCAGAGAGAGGATGGATGGTGAGCCCTGCCCCAGCCCCTGCACACACACACACACATACACACACACACACACACACACACACACACACACACACACACACACA
>JANHMN010000200.1:0-27500 GCA_030674055.1 Rhabdomys pumilio
TGTGTGTGTGTGTGTGTGTGTGTGTGTGTGTGTGTGTGTGTGTGTGTATGTGTGTGTGTGTGTGCAGGGGCTGGGGCAGGGCTCACCATCCATCCTCTCTCTGGGTGAGGATATCGACAAGGCGGTAACTAATCATTAAACCCACTGGCCCTTTTAAACAAGGGAGTAGAATTATGAGCAGAACTGTTGGGGGCCAGGGACCCTGGCAAGGGCCCTTTGAGGTAGACTAAGAGCTGACCTCTAAGCATACCTGAGAGCCAATCTCAACCATCGTCGTCTTGAGTGGGGACAGCGTGGGTTCTCAGGCCTGGGGGACTCACAAACCCACAGGGACAGGTTTGTGAATGCAGGCACAGTGTTCACATGAGACTGAATACACAAGGACCTAACAAGTGCAAATACCTTGTAGACACCACAGATAAACGGCTAAGATGGCAGGACGGACATAGGTCATGCCTGTATTTATTTCCACTGCCCAGATTCACCCATCTTCAATAATAAGGCCCTAAAGAATGTTATGTTCGCTGGGCAGTGGTGGCACACGCCTTTAATTCCAGCACTTGGGAGGCAGAGGCAGGCGGATTTCTGAGTTCGAGGTCTACAGAGTGAGTTCCAGGACAGCCAGGGCTACAAAGAGAAACCCTGTCTCGAAAAACCAAAAAAAAAAAAAAAAAGAATGTTATGTTCAAGAATCATAAGGAATTGGATGTCTGTCTGTCTGTCTAATTAACTTACTTATTGAGCTACAGTCTCATTGTATACCTTACAGTCATCCTGCCTCATCCTCACGGTTTGTACCACCATGCCTAGCTTTGGGTTCAAATCTTACTTCATCCATTTCCTAATGCATTGCCTTAGCGAATCATTCAGAACTATTTTCTTTGTGCAGAGACAATAACAACACCTATCCATGGAGCTGTTGAATTCAATGAGATAATAAATAAAAAGTGTTTGGCTTATATTAGGTGTCATTATTTCTTGTCATAAGTATTGGCCAAATATCATACATGTACCAGGCTGGCTCAGGTTGAGGGAGGGGCAGGATGGGTGCAATACAGAGATAAACCAGGCAGATATGATAAGAAGTTCATGAGGACTTCAAGGAAGAGGTGCCATCCACTAGTCTCATCTATCCCCACTGGGTGCCATAAGAATTTCTCCCCCTTTTCTGAGCAAAGCCCACATCCTGACTCATGAACACACACAAGCCCCATCCTCTGTCACCATGAATTCTGTTTTTGGCTTTTCCTACATGTCATAGACCGGCTAGGTCCATTCAGAGTGAAGAATGCAGGGGTGTGTGCACACAGTAGGTGCACAGGATCTTCCTTCTTGATTCTTTGCCCTAGCAGACTCACCTCGCATCATCTTGCACTATCCAGGTGGGGATACTGCTTGAATGCCAGCCTCCTAGTTAGCAAATCCACAGGCTCCCCTCAATATTTCTTCTCTGCGACCTCTGTGACCTCTGCTCGTTTGGCAGCAGCCCCACTCCTCCTCCTTGAGACAGTCTCCTTTCTCAGTTTCTATGACATTGTGCCTTCCCATTCAACACCCCCCTCCCCTGCCACAACCTCCCAGCTCTGAGGTACTTGCCTTTCCAGCCTCTTACTGCTTCCCTCTGCTTTCCCCACCTCTAAACGAAGCTGCACCTCCCACCCGGATCCTCAAGCCCTCTCCACCCTCCCTGTTTCCTTCTCACCAACTATCAATCACGTGTGACCTGTAATCTCCCTGGAACTAAACACCCATCGGAGACTTCTAACTCACACTCTGTCTTCTAGGTGACAGGGTAGGATTTCCACCTGCCTCTTCTGAATGGCACATCAAACTCACCTCTTCGCAAAAACTGAACGCACTAGTTTCTCTGGCCAGCCTTGCTTGAGAACTTCTGTCCTGACAATGTGTCAGGAGCACATACTCGGAGAAGCACACAGCTGCACCCCTGAACAGCTTACAGTCTAGTAGACTCTCCTTGTCCTCATGTTTCTTCTCACTTCTGCCCTGCCTTCCAGTCCATCCATCTGGCCACACAGCCTTGGAATCATCAGACACCTCCTTCCTGCTGCCTTCCCACACTGTCATTTGTCAGCTCCAATAAAATCATCATTGTCCCAGAACCACTGGCTCTAGTCATGGCCTCTCACTTCTTGCCTCTTGAGTGGTCTCTTCAACATCTGTTTCCCTAGGCTGTAGTTGGTTCCACCTGCCCCCCACTAATCAATCTATTCAACATACAGCTTCCATCACGGCTTGAAGTATATCTCCCTCACCACCCCACGCCTTACCCCAATTTGTTGAAGTCCTAACCCTTAGCACTTTATGAGTGTTAACTTTTGTGGAAATAGGGGTTTTGCAGATGTAACTATGACATAAGTTCGAGCTGAGTCTTAAGGTGTAGATTGACCTTTAGTGCTATAGACGTCATCACAGGGTGAAGCAAGAGTCTGCTGAAGACACAGACAGATCCAGATCCAAAGGGAAGATAGCCTTGGTAAGAGTCAGAGATGGGAGAGATGCTGCCACAAGCTAAGGATATCCTGCCCTTCCAAAAGCTAGAAGATACAGGGAAAGATTCCCACTACAAGCTTCAAGGGAACATGGTTCTGCAGAAACATTGATCTCCATTCCCATGCAGTCCTAGGGACTGAAGCCAGGATGTTAAACAGGCTAGGTGATCCTTCCTCAGCTAAGCTACACTCCAAGCCTTTGAACTCGGAGTCTCCAGAATAAATTTTCTAAATGAGAGAATAAATTCTGTTGTTTCAAGCCACACAGTTTGTGGTGCTTTATTACAGTCCAACTTTGAAATACTCAGTGGTTCCCAACATGAATTACTCTAAATCACTTATGATAATAGCTATTGCTTCAAAGCATTATTTTCTTGTATTATCTCATTCAAATTTCAGCACAGTCTTAAGTAGCTATTTCAATTTCGTCCTGTTTTACTAACCAGGAAACTGAGATACAGTCTAAATAAGTCCTTTGGACCACAGACCTTGGATTGAGGTCCCAAGCCTGTACTTTTAATCTTTGGCAATTTCATCTCCAGTCCAAACTGGTCACAATTTCTTCTTTTGTCTCTGTTTCCAACCCATTTCCTGCTTGTACCCTCAGCTTTGGCCAAACTCTTTGATCTGTTTGCTGTTTTTCTAAGGATCAGGTCAAATGCCACCTCACTAACTGATCACAGGATGAGAAGAAACCCCATCTGTAATTCCCTTCTTGCCACATATAACCCTACTGTGACCTATCCCCGACAGTCCCACACAGCTTGCAGTGTGTGGCATATACCTGGTCTATTAGATACATTGACTGGATGCTCCTCCCCTTGAGGAAGTCAGCACCACCTTTGTCAAAGGCACAGGCTTTGTGGATCCAGGCTCTAGGGCTAACTGGGCTGAGAACCAAATCTCAGTTAATATATGTGTAAATGGGGTGAGGATAAGAACTCTTTAAAAATCAATTAATTGATTTTATGTGCATGAATTTTTTTTTCCTACATGTATGCCTAGTGCTGTCAGAGGCCAGGAGTGGGTATAGCATCCCCTGGTTCTGAAGTTACAGATGGTTGTGAGCTGCCATGTAGATGTTGGGAATCAAACCCAGGTCCTCTGGAAGAGTAGCCAGTGCTCTTAACTGCTGAGCCATATGTCTGGACCTAAGATTAACAATTCTTACTACACAGACTTGTGAAGATTAAAAAAAAAATGTGTCATTTTGTGGAAGGCACCTTGCTGGCAGAGGCCCCTGGAATATGGGCTCATCTTTTGGAAATAAGCACATGGTCTCAGAGAGAGTCTTCTAATCCTACCTCACCCTGGCAGGGTCTCCTGGTTCAGATATAGCAACTGACCCATGGGGATCAATCTAGGGCCCATCTCCGGGCTTCATGAAGAAACTGAGAGTTGAGCCTTCCCCAGTGACAGCTGGTGGATCTCAGAGACGTGGCATTGGATAACCACTCGGGGCCTGCTCTGTACGTCCCCGAGGCTCAGGAAATCTGCTGTTGCTTTCTTGGAATATTTGAACCTATTTCTGATCACCTGCAGATTTCTCTTTCCTTTCTGGTAGATTCCATTCTAAGTTTAAACTAATTCAAAGTGTTTTCCCATTGTTCATAGCCAAATGAGAACTGACTGGTGAAGATTCTTCCCCGAAGAAGAATCTTGAGTGGCCTCTTATCCTACAGAGGTGCTTTTTGGATCTGTCCCAGAGAGGAACAGAAGCCTGGCTTTATTTTCCATAGAAAAGATATGGGATGGCCTGGCTGGGCCTTTTATTCCAACCTCTAGCCCTTGACACCACTGTGAAATTGTAAAATTCTTATTTATACTTCATACTCCCTCCCCCCAAATATTGCATGAGCTAAAACCTAAAGACAGGGAGAGTCTTAGGAAGCCAAGACAACAGCTTCTTACTATAGATACATGGAGATGGTAGATTTTTAAAACGTCTTATAGATAACAAACCTGGGTAGCAAAGGACTTGTTACAGATGATCCAAAGCCTGGAATTACTTGGCAGTTCTTTCCCTGGTGGGTGGCAGGTGTTGGGGGCTGTGCAGAAGTCTCTGTCACCCCAGATACTCCTCTAAGGTGAGCCCCAGTCATTGATGTGGACTGGCAGCCAAGCCCCATACAGCTGGAGAAAAATTCATCGTGGACACAGCATGGAAGTGGCCTTTCTGCTGAAGTATCAGAAATAATTGTCTATAGAAAACAACAAAGGTGGTAGTCTAGCTGGCTCTAGGGGATCTCTGAGTCTGTATGAAGACAATCTAGGGAAAGTAGATCGTCACCTAATTGGGCGCATACAAGGGAGTATTATGGTTGCCCCATCCTGGCTCTGTGTCCTCATGCCATTATGGGAATCTTAGTGAGTTGAGCCTTTATTCTGCAACTTGTTCAGATGTTCAGCATGCTCAGCTTCTGGGGTACAGCTACCCAGGCTCAGGGTTCAGGCAAGAGAGTGCTGCCTGCTGCACAGAGCCCCAGGACTAAGAGGGCGGGGTGGCTCCGTCTGCTTCCCATATGGGGACATTGTCTGTCCCTGCCTGAGGGGCCACCTCCCTCCTGCTTCACATTGTCCCTTTGCTGTCTCCTGCTGGTCCAAGCCCCAGCCTGCATCTTCCCTTTTCATTAGCCTCCTAGTGGTAGCCCCAGGCAGGACACAGGAATCTGTTAGCATTTCTCCAGACCTGAAGCTCCTTAGCCAGCTCACCCTGGGCTCTTCTCAGTCCAGGGTCTCACCATTGGCACACAGTGTGTGTGTGGAGGGGGCACTGTGCCAGGAAGGCCTCCGGTTACTCTGATGTCTCTGCTGGACTTGATTCAGACCTCCTTACACCTTTTGTGAGAACCCCACATTTTATGGATCTAAACCTGATGGGACCGAGGCGGGGGGGGGCTCCACAGAGTCACTCAGGACTGGGGTCTGCCACTTCGTGGGAAGCCAAGGCATGAAAGGGCACTCCTAGCTAGGACCATGCTCTTTTTAGAGGAAAGCCCATGGGTTTGTCTTTAAAGATATTCTATAAAACCCCTTGAGATATTCAGAGAAAAATCAATTAATAAGGCATGGCATCCAGGGACACCAACCCAGCAGCCCAGCTTAGCTTCTGCCAGATGAGCTGCAGCTTGTAGCCTCACTTCCACAGCTGGACTCTACCTTGTCAGATCAGAGGCATTGGCCACTATCCTCCCTCTATTCCCCTTCACCACCCCTCTGTTTTTGCATTTGCTGTATGCTCTAGGCTGGATTTGAGCTCAGCTTAGCCTCATAATCAGAATGATTCTCTGTCCCTAGCCTCCAAAGTGCTGAGATTACAGGCATGGCCCCACTTACCATACCTGGTTTCCCTTTCTATAGAGATTCCTCCTCCACCCAACATTTAAGGCTGGAGCCAACACTCCTCTCTTGCAGAAGCTTCCCTCAGACCCTGCTGTTTCTTCCGAGTCTTTCCAGGGCTCCTGGCTGACTCCTATCTCCATTTCTGATTCAGTGACTGGGCTGGGATCTGAACATCTCTTCAAACAAGTTCCTGGGGGAAGCTGCTACACCTGTTCAGAGATTTGAGGACCACCTGCTTAGAACATTTCCTACAGTCCAGGATTCTTAAAGGGACAGCCTTGGGGTACAGGAGGCCTGGTGAACCCCAAGACAAAGACAGAAAAAAACCTCCTTGGCATCACAACCACACCCAGAGGGTGTCTGACATTCAGTGAAGAGGGCACAGGACTCAGAGTGAGGGGCTGGGCTATCTGACACACTTGGTTTCTAGCTGTCAGGTCTAACACCAACCAGTTTCTTTCAGTCACAATTTCCTTGTATAGAAAAGGGGTGATGGGTGGGGGTGGAGGGTTGGCTCAACTGTTAAGAAAACATCCCGTTTTTTGCAGAGGACCTGAGTTTGTTTCCTAGAACCTGAGTGGGATGCTCACAATTGCCTATAGCTCCTGCCCTAGGGACTCTTCTGGTTTCTTTAGGCACCTGCACGTATGTGCACATAATAAACATGCATACACACAAACACACATATACACATACACACATACATAAAAAGGGAAGTAAAGGGTCTGGAGAGATGGCTCCACAGTTAGGAACACGTGTTATGGCACAGGACCGGGGACTCAGTGGCAACCATGCGGTGGCTCACAATGTCTATAATTACAGTTCCAAGGGATTTGACTTCGCTGGGCATAGTGGGGCATACCTTTATTACAGTGCTCAGAAGGCAGGTAGATCTCTGTCTCTTCCTAGCCAGCTGGAACTATACAGTGAGACCCTGTTTTAAAGCAACAGCAGCAACAACAACAACAACCAAAACCAGGTTTGACTTTATCCTCTGACCTCCTAGGGTATCAGGCACACATGTGGCACACGTATGTACATGTAGGCAAAACACCCCCATGAGTAAAAGTAAATATAAACAAAAATTAAAAAATAAATCAGACTGGGTGGCTTGTCTCTCAGATTCCTTGTGTTTGCTGTGGGGTCTCACCATGTTTTCAGCAACGTATACATGTTCAACTGATGTACTCGTCATAAGAATCCTACGAGGGAGAAAGTCTTGTTATCATCATTATTAGTCCCATTTAATAGGTAGGAAAACCGAGGTTAAATAACCTGCTCAAAATCACATAGCAAGAATAGCAGGAAGTGGGGGGGGAATAGCTCATAGAAGAGCATTGATTGACATGCCTGAGACCCTGAGTTCTATCCCAGCACTGACAGAAAATAGATAAAATAGACACAGGTAAGCAGTGGTGAAGCCTGAAGGTGACCACTGTGTGACTTGAGTCCCCTCCCTGTGTACCTCTCTACATATTGAATCCACTAGTGTCAGTTGCTGGGAGTTGCACATTTGTGTGCGTTCACTACACTTTATGAGGTGTTTTTTTGTGTAAGTGCTTACAAGTGTGTGCAAGGTGTGCATAAAGCAATAATAACAGTAATCAGGTATCGAGTGCTTAACTGCAGGCCAGGCAGGCTTAACCAAGATCATCTGTTTGCCACAGGCCCATAGATCATGAGGGTCCGTGTTAAGGATAAAATACCATGGCCAAAAGCAACGGTTTGTTTCATCTTACAACTCTGGTCGCTCTCCATCACGGAGAGAAGTCACGGCAGGATCAAACTCAAGGTGGAAACCGAGAGGCAGGAACAGAAGCAGATGTCATGGAGTAGTGTTGTTTGCTGGCTTGCTCTCAGTGGCTTCTCACCCAGCTGTCTTATACAATTCAGGCCCACTTGTTCAGGGTGGCACTACCCACAGTGGGCCGGGTCCTTCCACATCGATCATTCATCAAGAAAATGCCCTACAGACTTTCCTATAGCCCAATCTCTTGTTTTTTCAAGGCAGCATTTCTCTGTATAACAGCCCTGACTGTCCTGGAACTCACTCTGTAGGCCAGGCTGGGCCTCAAACTCACAGAGATCTGCCTGCCTCTGCCTCCTGAGTGCTGGGATTAAAGGTGTGCGCCACATGTCCAACCTTTATAGGCCAATCTTATGGAGGCGTTTTCTCAATTGAGGCTCTTCTCCCAGATGACTCTAGTTTGTTTAAGTTGACAAAAACAAACGAACAAACCCAACTGAAACACCATGTTATTGTTTAACATGTTGGCAGTGCTGAGCAAAGTCAGCACAGGCTTCTGGAGTCATACCTAGAGTAGGTTGGTCTCAATAAACCAGAACCACTCAAAACCCCCAAGCCTCACCGAATGTATGTATGTGTTCAGTGTGGAGATAACATATAGAAGAATGTTTGCATGTAAGTGCCTATCTACCTGCCTGTCTCTGCCCATTCATCTCTCCATCCATCCATGCATGCATCCATCCATGCATCCATCCATGCATCCATCCATCCATCCATCTATCCATCCATGCATCTATCCATCCCTGTCTATCATTGGTAGCTAGGGTTGTTGTCCTGGGTCAAGTTATTTTTGTTTTATTTTATTTTGAGACAGGGTCTCCCTATGTAGCCCTGGCTGGCCTGGAACTCACAGAGATCTGCCTGCCTCTGCTCCCCAAGTGGCAGAATTGAAAGGGTGAGACACCATGTCTAGATTTGGGTCAAATTTTTACAGAACTGACTGTGAGAGATTGGTGGCCCAGAAGGGGAAGAACCATGGCCTCTCTCAGCCCCAGGTTTCTGGGATGGGTTCCCTAGATCCGAGTGGCTCTAAAGAACAGTCCATCCAGGTATGCAGGGAGGGGAGGTCTCACCCCAAAGAGAAGACGCCTCCTCTTTCTTACTCTTACCTCACCAGGCTCTGCTGGGCACATTGTTGGAAGACAACTTAGGAGCTGCTCCCCTCTGACTGTTCAGCCCTCACATAGTGGGTCAGAGTCTACATTGGAATCCAGGTTAGTTTATATCATCAAAGGTGATTTCCTTTGTGTACCCGTCTGCCCTTCTTTTTTCTTCTGTGGAGTGTGTGTGTGTGTGTGTGTGTGTGTGTGTGTGTGTGTGTGTGTACACGCACGCACACTCAGTCTGGATGTAGACAGAAGGAAAGTCTAAGGGCTCTGCTGATGTTTCAAGGAAGCCAAGACTAGTGGGCCAAGGAATAAAAAAAGATCTTGGAACCGCCAAACAACGGAATGGTGTGACTAATAAGTTTCTTTTAGGAATGGGGGCAGAATTACCTGGATCTGCTGGGGTAAGTATTACTTTCTATCTTGAAGAAAAATGTGTGATGTTGATACTGTCTCAGAACAAATAGGCCTGTGACTGATGGATAGTTTACCGTTTATGTAGCTGCTTTCATGTACTTTTGACAGCTCAATCAGGATTCCAACAGTTATAAAAAATGATTTTATTTGAGGAAGTTACAGGAGAGGAGTGTGTGCCCTCGCCCCTGCCCTGGGCCCACTGGGCACTGCATCTCAGCTCGTAGGAAAGACACAGATGATGACCAGTATGGGGAGTGGAAAGATACCTATAGGGACATGCTGACCCTCTCTGGTAGGGCATGGAGGATGTGCTTTTAGGAACTATTTGACAAGAATAAGGAGGGCCACCTGGGAAAGTCCACAGTCCTTGATATCTCTGGGAAATGAGGTGGGGTGGGGGTGACTGGCATGAGGACCGGAAGATAAAGCCGTCAAGAATCCAGGAGAGCTGGAACCAGACAAGTACTAGCCTTGAGACCATATGGAGATTCCAGGACTGAATGTGGCTCCCCTGTCCTGGGTCCAGCTTGTAACCAAGCCACTCTCTTGGCTGACCCACTACTCTGAGGACAAGAAACAGCTCTGTGGCCCTCTGGGCCCTCAAGTGGTGGCATACAAAATGACAGTGGCCTGAGTAAGAAGGAGGAAGGCACCAGACTGGCTTTTTACCACTGGAAGCATGCTGGGAGGTATCTGGGGTGGGGCTCACCTGCCTTGAGGGGATTTTAGTCTGGCAAAGTCCAGATTTGTGTGAAAGATCAGTCAGAGGCTGACAAGGCGGTGACTCTGAGAGATAGGATTTTTCTCAGCCAGGTTTGCAGGCTTCGCTCACACTGGTGTAGGTGAAAGGCCTGAGAAGCAGCCAGAGCTGGCTCTGACTTGTCATCAGAGGTGTCCCCAAGCTGACTTATGACTGTGTTAGGATTAAGAACACCTTCTAGAAAGTAGCTCTCAATCAAGGTGTAATGAATCTACCCATGGGCTCAGGGCAAGGCTATTCATGTATACTATGAATACTATTCATGTATGTAGCCGGGTCTCTCTCTCTCCCTCCCTCCCTCCGCCCCCCCTCTGCGTGTGTGTGTGTGTGTGTGTGTGTGTGTGTGTGTGTGTGTGTGTGTCCATTTTTCAGCATGACCTCCTAAGCAGGATCTGGAGTCAGGCTATTTGAGTCCAAATCCCTTCCCTCTCACTTCCTAGCTGTATGGCTTTAGACAAACGTCTTGGACCTCTTTGTGCCTGTTTCACTTGCAAATCAATACACATTAGGCCAATCTCCAGTGCTGTTGGCAAGATTTAAAGAAATGGCACTGTGTCTGTTTGCCACAGTGCTCATCACACTGCGGTCACTCACCTGCTGGCCATTTGTCCTCTTCCCCTTACATAATTCCCAGTGTATCAGCACCGACTACATGCTAGGCAGAACTCAACGTACATTTATTTAAAAATGCGTCGTGAGTAGATCTGAGGATACAGGAGAGGCTGACAATCCTGACGTCACCTACCGTGTCCGATCCGCTTACGCCAGGCCAGAGTAATTAAACACACAGCGTGAAAAACTCATTCATGAACATCTTTGTCCCTTTGAAGCTTGCAGTTTCAGGGGAGCTTTGTGAGGGCTGAGAGGTGGCCCGGTGCAGACGACAGGATGGAGCTTGGTGCTAAGTTCCTCAGCTAGGAGACTCACAACCACAGGGGAGCTGATATCCTCTTCTGGCCCCAGCAGCTCTCTCTCTCTTTCTCTCACTCACTCTCTCTCTCTTTCTCTCTCCCTATCTCTCTCTCTCCTGTTAGTCTTCATATGACTCCCATCTAAAGGGGAGGAAATTGGAACTGGACTGTGGTCTAAACAGGCATAACAAAATATATATGTCCTTGCTTAAATTCTACCTATAGGGACCGTGGGCTTAAACCCCCCAAACCTGGATGCATATCTTCACTGGAGACCCTCTGTTAATTGTGTGGAACTCAGTTTGCAAGCTCCACAGCAGAGGGAAACGTATGGGACCTTGGGCAGTATGGATGAGTATACATTCTGTTGGACGGGCAGGGCAGCTGTGCATGTGGGGGTGCAAGGCTGTGGGGCTTCGGACAATTCAGATTAGCACAGGTAGGGGTGCTGAAGGCTGCAAGGCTGGCTTCCGGGGTGGGTGTTTCTGAGCCTGCCCCCCCCCCACTTTGCCCCAAGGCTGCTCTGCTTGGTGCTGGGAGAGAGAAATGGAGCTACTCACTTCTCCTTAAACACCACAGATTAAGGGCCCGCAGTGGGCACGGGCGGGAGGGCGCGTGTCGCTCATGTTACAAATCAATTCATTACCGGCACTCCCGGTCGCCTCCGATCTTCAAGGATCGGGGGTTTGATGAAGAGGATTCATTTCAAGAAATAAACCTTTTAAATTAACCACGAGATGAGGGAGATTTCTTTATTTAAAAAATGCTCAGGCCCCGCCGGCTTTGTTTTCTCTCTCTTATTAGTGATGTTATTAATAATCCCACCCTCACGCTCCAGGGGATAGTCCACCCTTGCCTGGGCGGCAGAGCACAGTTAGGGGTGCACCCGCACCCTGCCACGGGCCATCAAATCTGTCTACACCACCAGGTCTACAGCGTCCAACCATAAGGCTCCCTCCAGGTGACCCATTTTGACTCGGGCATGTGGCTGGGGACCTATGAAGTGACCTTGGATGAGTTCTTAGCCTTCTCTTCTCTCCCCAGCAAGAGAAGACAGAATCATCATTTTCTACAGCTGTCCTTGACTGAGTCGTTTCACCTTTGTACGCTGTCAATGAACTGACCAGTCTAAAGTGGCTAGAGCGAGATGACTGAGAGGGTGAAGACACTTGCTGCCAAGCCTGACAACTTGAGTTTTCTCCCACATGGTGGCAGGAAAGAAGGAACTGAAAGTTGTCCTCTTGACCTGTTCAGGAGCCCTGTGGCATGCCACACACATATGTACATAAGACACACATATATACACATATGTAATAAAAAATTAAAAATGAGCCAGGCAGTGGTGGCACATGCCTTCAAATCCAGCACTCAGGAAGCAGAGGCAGGCAGATCTCTGAGTTCGAGGCCAGCCTGGTCTACAGAGTGAGTTCCAGGACAGCCAGGGCTACACAGAGAAACCCTGCCTCAAAAACAAAAACAGACAAACAAAAACTAACATAAAATAAAATTTAAAATTTTTTAAAAGAAAAAGACACCCCATTCCAGGTCTGCCCCAAAGGAAACTTTTTTTTTTTCTAACTTCATGTAGAATCTTCTTAGCAGAGGTGGTTTGTTTGCCCAGTCCTCTGCTCAACCTGGACACAACATCTGGACTTGTGATCTACAAATCATAAGGCAGGCTGGGGGTGTGGCTCAGTGGCAGAACTTTGGCCTAGCATTCCCGAGGTCCTGGGTTCAATCCCAGCCCTGCAAGGAAATAAATTACAAGGCACTCTAGCCTGTGTCATCTTCCTGGGTGTGTGCTAACACCTTGGCAGTGCATGTTATTTCTGTTTCGTGCGGGATGCTCCTGGAGAATGCCCAGAGCTTCTGTGGGAAACTCGCAAGTGTGTCAGTGGGTCATCTGTGGAGGGAACAGAAGCAGATGTTTCCAGGATATGGGCAAGGAGTAAAAGAAGCAAAAATGAAGGCATGGTACCCCGGGACAGGAAACAGTGGGAAGCAGAGATGGAGGGAGCCAGATCCAAAAGTGATAAAGACAATGGGATCCTGACAATATGGAGAGGTGTGGACAGCTGTGTCTGTCCATCTGCAGCCACCTGGAGAGTTGCACCCAAGAAACTTCTGTTTCATTCTGCTCATGACCAAGGAACTTCTGTTTTATTGTGCTCATGACTGGCTTAGGTCTGTCTCAAAGACGTTAGTTGATGAGACCATGTGACTAGCCTTGCAGGGACCAAGCAGATATAAGGGTGGGAAGGAGCCTGCATAGGCAGGCACTGGCTCAGGAGGATGTGATCTGCCAGTGTCCCCAGGACTCCATTCTGCCCCAGAGAGACCTGGCCCCTTTAGCTTCAGCTAAAGACTGAGGCTGAAGTTGAATCTTAGTATGGGGGAAAATGCTGGTATACAGCAAAGACAGGTGACACCATCTTGCCTTCCACAGAGAACGCCCGGATAGCCAAAATATTGTATCGTAGCCAAAATATTCTAGAAATGAAGGCTTTAACTCAGCAGAAGATTGACCCTGGACTACCTACTATGGGCACACCAAGGAAACAAAATCATGGCCTAAGGTTCTGCAGGGTACAGAGCCAGTCCAAGGATCAGATAGAAGAGACAGCTTAAAACACATGCACGTGTTCACTCACCACACAGGAAGGTTGTCTTGATCCACTTGGGATGCTATGAGAAAACACCGGGACAGCTGATAACCAATAGAAGCGTGTTGCTCATTTTGTTCTGAGGGCTGGGAAGTCCAGGATGCAGTAAGTCACGGGCTTGACCTTGCTTTTTAAGAGTGTGTTTTCTTGTTCCCTCCTTGTTCAATGAGGCCATCAAGCCTTACCAAATGAGCCTACCTGTCAATATGATACCGTTAAGTATTAGAACCTAGCATGACTTGGAGGTGAGGACCACCAACATTCAGACTATATCAGAGGGAGAAGAGTGAGGTTTGGGAAGACACCAGCCATGATTTCCTATGGCTTGATAATTTAAGAAAACACAGATTAAGGCTTCCTGTTCCTTGCCTTTCCCTTCCAAAATGAAGATAATTGGTAGATTAAGGTAATAGAGAAAGCTAAGAGCAAACTGGATCCAGAAAGGTGGAAGCTCAGAGCTCTGGAGCTCCCATAGCCGGAGGGACATCATGGGGTTCGGGGTTCCACGCTATGGGAGGAGGAAATGGAAGTGTCAGGTGGAATAAGTATGATGTTTAAATCCTATGTCTTAGCTTCCGTCCATCTGGTCTCTGACCTAAGAGTCCTCTCAAGGATAGGGCTGGGTCTGCCCTCTCACACTTGTTACCATCAGCTGAGTAGAGGTTTATTTATCCTCTGTGCGGTCCGGCTTTCTCCTAGGACTGTGTGTGTGTGTGTGTGTGTGTGTGTTGGGGGAGGAGTGTTCTGCTCAGGTATCACCTCCTTACCTAGGAAGAAACCAACCCAAAAGGCTCTTCTGCCTTCCTAAATCCCCTCCCAGCATCCTTCCTCTCCAGATTGGAGGAAGGAAGGGAGGGAGGAGAGAAAGGCCTTCCCAGCTTAGGCTAGACCTGCCCAGGTGTGTGTGGGGAACCAGTTCACCATCTCATTAATGTGGAATTGTTTTTAGGTTAATAATCTTGCGTTAATTTTCCCTTAAAATATTGTCTTTGACCGTTAAATGCTCACACTGTTATAAAAAGAACGTAATAAATGATCTTGAAGCAAATTCTCCTGCCAAATGTCATAATTTATTTGCATAATTAGCTCTTAATTTTAATTCAATATGCAAATCCACGCTTCCTTTCCATTGCTGCCGCCTGTTTCCCAGCCAGGCAGCCATGAATTTACTGTGAAGCTTTCTACGGTTGTCAGAGGTGGGGGCGGGGAGGCAGGCACCTTCTGGGGCTGATTCTTGGAAGGACTTAAGACACAGACATAGATGGGCAGATTCGTAAGTAGCACTCCTTAGACGCAGGCCTACACGGAAGGACTAACATTGGTGGGCCTGGGTAGTTGCTTGGAAACATAGTTATACAGGATCCATGAATCCAAACTCATGGGCTGATACATGAAGTAGCCCATGTTCACCTGCTGACATGCATCACCCACTGAGACAAATACAAATATTGCCACACAAGAACACACTATCATGAAGTCACAGACATAAGGAATGACCTCCAGAGACATGGGCATGCCCAGAGACACCTACAAAGACAAACATCCAGACAGACAGACAGACAGATAGGTCGATGATAATCTTCATAGTTCATTGTCAAAGAACATTTAGTCCAGCGTGAAAGACACATGAACATTTAGTCCATGCGAGAGAGAGAGAGAGAGAGAGAGAGAGAGAGAGAGAGAGAGAGAGAGAGATTATTTAGGTCAGGGATAGTAGTACTCACGTGTAATCTCAGCACTTGGGAAACACAGACAGGAAGACTGAAAATTCAAGGCCAGTCAGGACAACATGTGGAGCTTGGGGCATGACACCAACCCTGTCTCCCAACAAAGCAAAACAAACAAATTTACAGCATTATTAGGGTTCATGTTCCACACAATTTACCTATTTAAAACAAACAAGACAATGGCTTTTAGCATATTTACAGGATTATGCAACCATTCCTATGACAACGAAAGTCACCTCTTTCTAACCCCAGAACACTCCTCAGCCCTAAGCAAACACTAACCTATTTCCTGTCTTTATACGTTTGCTTATTATGATCATTATATATACAAGAAATCAGTACTCGTATGTGCCTGTGGTTTCCCTCGCTCGGTGTAACAGCTTTTCTTTCTTCTTCCCCTTGCAGTTTGCAGTGCTGGAATCTGCTCTGAGCACTGAGCTAAACCCTCAGCTTTCACATTATGCTTCAGTCTTATGCTTTTGCGTGAATAAGTTATTCACTCCTTTGAATCAGTGGGTAGTATTCCACCGTATGGAGAAAATCACATTTAATTTATGTATTTATTAGCTAATAGACGTGGGTACTAGGGATGGAACCCAGAGTCTCCTGTATAAGATATATTCCCACTGAACTACACAACAGCCTGGTTCCTGTATTTTAGTTATAAGAAGTAGGAGACTTATGAACACTTTTGTACAAATTATTCTGTGAAACCCCTTCATTTATCTGGAGTTTATTCCTAAGATTAGAACTTCAAAGTTTAGCTTTCCTGTCTATTCTACAATGAGAAAGGTCTGTTCCAACAGCTTTTCAGAGGATGTCCACACTGTGTGTGTCTATGATGAACATGGTGTTCTCCGTAACAGTTTTTGCTTTCTTCACATGGCTGGACACACACAGAAACTCAGATCCTTGCATGTACTCGGGTGTAGTCACACACACACACACACACACACACACACACACACACACGCACACACGCACACACACACACACGAGACAGAGAGAGAGAGAGACAGAGAGATACAGAGATAGAGAGACAGAGAGAAGGAGGTGAGAGAGAGAAAGGGGTGAGAGAGAGAAGAGTGTCCTAATACAGTCACACACACACACACACACACACACACACACACACACATACACACATGAGAGAGAGAGAGAGAGAGCTAGAGAGAGACAGAGAGACAGAGAGACAGAGAGACAGAGAGAAGGAGGTGAGAGAGAGAAGAGTGTCCTAATGCAGTCACACACTAAGTAGTTGTCACAGCCACCTGGGCACAAAATATAATCTCCAAAGCACAAACAGATGTGCCCAAGGTGACAGGTGATGTAGCCACCCACAGAGAGACCTCAAAGACAGGAACTGGAGAAAAAGATGGAACTGCTGTCAGAAGAAGTGTGGCAGACGGAGGTAAGAGCATCCTGGTTCGGGTGGGGAAGCCTGTCATGATACTGAGAGGGATGAAGCTTAGAGTTGGAGCATCGGAGAGTCAGGCTAGGTAGAGAGAAGAGGCAGGACAAGACGGGTTGTGGTGGGCTCAGTAGATGGGGGCTCTGTGCTTGGTCAAGTAGAGTTTGAGTACCAAGACACTGGGTCCCACTTCCCCATCTGTGCCAGCCCTACCCTTCCCATAAGCTGGGTGGCCTTTGTCCCTTTACTTCCCCCACCAAGGAAATGTGACCCCTCCTACCCTTTGCCCCCACCTGACGAAAAAACTCTGAAGACAAAAGAGATCTTTTTCTGGGCTAATTAAGCTTCAAAGACAGCGGCTTCTCCCAGGAAACTGATCAGGTCTGCCCTGGCAGGGCCCTCTGTGTGGGAGGGGAGGCGAGCACAGCCGAAGAGGCCAGCTGACCAGAAAAGCAGAAAGCAAGTTCTGAGATCCCTGTGGTCAGAAACCGTTCATCACAAAAATGTGACCTGTTTCTTCTTAGGAGAGGGCCTTCTGAAGCTGGAGATCTGACTGGCAAGGGATGGCAATGCTGTCTACTTAGAGTCACTGAAGTCCTGGGTGTGGGTAAAAAGAACACATGTGTGCATGTGTGCGTGTGTGCATGTGTGCATGTGTGTGTGCCAAGTTATTAAGTGTGTGTTGCTACTACTACTGAGACTCCATGCAAGTGTGAGAATATGTGCCTGTCCCCATCTCCCCCGGGGGCCCACCCCCACCCTTGCCCCCCTGCAGAAGACTCTCTGTGCGGCCTCAGCTGAGTTTTTAACCTGGAGTGATCGCTTTCCTGATTTGCCACTTTAGTACTCTTGTTAATGAATTTTTAATCTTCTTAATGACATTAAACACGGAAAGTAATTAAGGAAAACAAGTTTGAAACTGCTGACTTCAACCCTTTATTCACAACTATTTAATGTAGAATTAATTTGATTTTGCCCATTATTCAAATGAACGCACTACCTTCTTCTCGGCCGCAGGCCTGTCCCCTTGCCCCCTCCCCTAAATGCCCAGAGACCCCCTGTCATGATCACCCAGTTATCACTGACCCAAATGGGTGACTGTTTCCTTGTGACACATCTGTGCTTTGGGCTTGGGCATGATAACTAAGTCTAACCCTGGTGAATGGGTGGTAAAGATGGCCGAGTGAGAGTTGGGGGGGTCAGGAGAACTGAAGGAAATCAGGAGGTACCCAGGAAGACAGAGGAGCACCTCACAGAACCTCACAGGACCTGGAGGACGCCAAGCCCTTGTCCTTCCCTCTCCTCAGCTTGAAATCACCCCTAGGTGCTCTGTGATCTGCACACTCAAATAGTTAGTGTTGGAAGTCTTGGGTATTTAGAAGTTTGGACATTCAAATTCATGAGTGTTTGACTTTAGAATATATAAATCTGTGGAACACAAAAGAGTCTAATGTTTTGAGGTTCAGAGCCCAGAGTGGTCATGTCCTCTTTTCAGAATTTTAGATCAAAAGGAAGATGTTCCCCCATGCTCCCAGCCTTGGGCTGTCATTTTGGCTGAGGCTCCAGGCAAGGAGGTTCAGCTCTTTGAAGCTGAGATATGAGCCCTCTCCTTTTGACTTTGGGTTCCAGGGTCCGGCTATATGAGAATGTCTGTGTGTCTGCACAGGGGCCTTCACAGGAGGTGTGGAGTGGCCATGATCTCTTAGGAGGTAGCAGAGACAGTGGAGCCAACATAGCTATGGCCTCAGATAAACTTGACTGCAATCCTGAGTGAGGCAACCTCCTGACCTGTTTCTTAAGACTTCCTGTCAATCCTTGCCCCATTGTCCCCAAACCTCAAGGGAATGAAAGACTCCAAGGTTTGACAGACAAAGAAATTGAGGGCTTCTGGGTCTGGAATCCAAGAGGAGGCAGTCGAAAAGCTGGGGGGCCTACCTTGCTACCCAGAGGGTCGGGAGAGAAGGGTTTTGAGGAGAGATTGCTTGGAGAACTCACTCCTCTGTCTTTGGATATCACTAGAAAATTTTCTTCCCATAATCTCCTGAATTAAACTCCCTAGGGGGTTTCTCTCCCTCTTTACCCTATCCTCTTGCCTCCTCACTCCAAACAAGCCTCACCCAAGTGATTTCACTTCTGTCAGCTTCTGGAAGATACGCACTCTTGGCCCCTACCCACCCACCCACCCACCCACCCCCAGCCTCAGGCACTGAGCCATGACTGGGCTGAGCTAAGGCAAGACTCTCCCTCACCCCTTCCTCCCGTTCCAGGGACTTTATGGTCTGAGACACTGCTGGCTCTCTTCTCTCTCTCTCTCTCTCTCTCTCTCTCTCTCTCTCTCTCTCCTCTTTTTACATCTTTCTTGATGCTCTCTCCGTTTTTTTCTTTCTTCCTGGTAGTTCTTGGTCTCCCCGGCTCTGCTGTCTTTCTGTAGCTCCCCTGTCCCTGTTTTCTCTGTCTTTCATGGATTCCAGTATGGATTTCTAGCTATAGCTGTCAGGTCCCCTTATGGTCTGAGGAAGAAAGACAGGCTGAAGCAGAAGACACAGTAAGAACCCACCCTTGACCTAGGTAGGTTCTTGAGATTCTGTCCAGTGAATTCCAGAGCTGGTATGGGATGTGTCTGTTATCTCCCAATATTCCTGCCCCCTGTCCCCTTCCTGTTGCCGTCCGGAAAGGGCCAGTAAGGTTCCAAAGAGAACTTGACCAATGAAAATCAGCTGCGTCACCCCTCATGCTCCCCCACCCTGTCTCACAGCCCTAAAATCCTCTCACTAAGCCCCACATATTCACACAACACCCACCAGAATAACAAGCTTGCACACCACACACACACACACACACACACACACACACACACGTGTGGCTAAGCATGAATGCAGATGCATGTGCAGACACACACAGCTCCCCCCAGACTGTATGCACACGCACACACAGATGCATACAGGCGCGCACACACATATACACGCAGAGATCCCACAGGCACCCAAAAGCACAGGGCAATGATTAATGTCCCCTCAGAAAAAGAAATTATATCGAATAAATTAAACTACTGTGGCAGCAAATTGAAAAATAAGGATGTAAATGAGGTTTGAATACTTAATATCGAAGACAAGGGGGAAGGAAAAGGGATGGCTGGGTCCCCCAAGAAAGGAATGGGTTGTCCCTCCTGCCCTGGTTTGACTAGTTACTGTCCACAGACCTCAGAGATGGGTCAGGGTACAGGGGGTTCAATTAGCCTTAAAACCCTCTCTCCAGTGTCATTGCTGAGAAGGTTCCAGAACCTTCTGGAAAGAAGGTTCCCCCTGGAAAAACTCAAGGAGGGGAACAGGGAGGAGGGGGAGTAACTACCTGGCAGCCTCCAAATACAAAATAGTCACTTGCTTTCAGAGCCAACATACTGCTTTGAGGCCTACCTGGCTTAGGTGTCTCACTACCCAGCCATGTTCCCTGTAAGCCCTCACTCTCAGGGTGCTTGAAGGAATCTGATTCCATATCTGAGTCCCCCTCCCTGCTGTCAGCTCAACTCCAGAGGCCACAAAGCTCAACTTCTAGCTTCCCTTAATTTATCCTAACCCAGAAGACCACCACATACTAGAGACAACCTGTCTACCATATGCCAACACCCAACCTCCCTCTGACACAGTCCTGCCCTGGATAAACCCTCCAGTGGCACACCTGCACACACACACACACACACACACACACACACACACACACCACGCTTTTACAGAGAGAGAGGGGGGTGCACATCATGATGCTATCTGGTCAAACACACTGTGCATACGTAGTCACGAATATACACACAGTGGAAGGTAGCGCAGGGCTGTGCCCCAGGCCCTTGGTGTAGGGTACTGAGAGACATCCCCCTCTCCTCAGGCTTTTAGCAGCCTGACTTCCTCCTTCCCCGGCTCCCCCTCCCCTCTTCCTATATTTCTTCCACATGGCCTCCATCTCCAGCCCCTACCTCACTCTCTCTCAGTTTCCCTTACTCTGCCCGTCAGATGCTTTTCCCTTGCTGCCTTTGTCTGGGGACACCCCAACAGACTCCTGCCTCCTCCTCATTCCTGACGGTCACAGGACCCTGGATCCCCCCCCAACCCCCCATCCCCGTGCTCCCACCCCACTCCCCTCCTCCGCCTCGCTCGCTGTCGTCTCTGTTCATATATATTTAGTATTTATTTACAAGGCTGGGTTTTTTCCCTGGGCGGGAAGCCAGCCGTGCACAGAAATCCTTAAGATGCTATAAAGCTGGTGAGGTATAAAATGGAAAGTGGTTAGTGCGCTGTTTGGAGATATCTCACCGGCGGCCGGGGGCCCGCGCCGCCCAGCCGCCCGCTGTAAATCTCCCGGAGTTTAGCGCGCTTGTTTGTACGTGGCCAGGAGGGGAGGCCGCGGCGGGAGGGGGCGCCCTAACTCCCCAACTCTCCCGCACAGATTGTGACCAAACTAGAGTCTCTCCCTTCTCAAAGGGACAGGGGGTTCAGTGAAGACCCATCTCGGAGAACAAAGGCTTCTCAGTTAGACCCCACACCCCCAAGTAGTCTATGTCCCCCATCAGTGTGTAAGTGCAAGGACTGGAACTTTGCAGGACTCCCGACCCACCTATGGCTCCGCCAGCAGTCTACTTCATGTGTTCACCTATGTCCAAAAGGCAGATGATGTGGGAAGCCGAGAGGACCCCCCCCCCGCCCCCGGGGAACTTGCTGGAAGGTGCAGAAATAAGGTGGGAGCTGTGGCGTTTCTGTACTAAGGACTAAGGTACTGCATCTGGTACCCTGGGTGCCTTCATACCAGTCATTTGATCTTCCTGAACCTTAGCTTTCCTTTCCTCAATGGGATCCGAACAGGGTCTGCTCAGAGGGTGGAAAGAAAGAAGAAATCGAGCCGAGGTAGGTAGCACAGTGCCTGGCACACAGTAAGTGCCAGCATTATTAGTACCAATCTGCTCAGCCAGTTGCTTGTTTCTGTGTTTAGTGCGTTGCTCATTGACTCATTTACCCAGTTAGCTGTTTGTGATCTCCCTCTTCTCACCCATTCACCGAGTTTAAACCATGCAGTTCTGGATTCTAAAATGGGGAGCCTCCCCAAGGCAGGGAGGAGCTCAAGTCTGGATAGGGCGGTAAAAGCTTACCCAAAAGGAAGGATGAAAGCCACTTCTGCATCAGACATTATCTTGAGGTACTGAGAGGAAAACCCCCCACCCCCACCAACACATACTCACCAACCTTCTGGCTCCAGTCTGCCTATCAACCACTAGAGAAGTTCCTGGCATCTCTGTGGGCATCAAGGAGCAGGGAGCAGCTAGACTGTGAACCCCAAGAGAACAACTCTGGCCTCCCTCCACTCAGCCCCCCTCCCCAGCTTGCAGAGTCCAAGCTGGCTCTCAGGAGCTGTCAGTAAGTGCCCTCTGATGGATGAGCCGGGAAGGTTGAACTCTGCCACGATTCCCTCTCGCTCTGGAGGGATGACACACCTGTCATACAGCCTGCACACGCATGTCCCAGCTCACCTGGACACATGTCAGGAGGGCTGGGAGTAATGACAGGAAACCCTTCAGTGGTCACTGTCCAGAACAAGAGGCTCAGAAGAACCAAGTTCCTGCCACATAGTCAGATCCTAGCAAGTTCTGCTATGTTGGCTCATTCATTCATTCATTCATTCAATTATTGAACAAATGTATGCCGAGTGTTTAGAATAGGGAGCACAAGTGGACATTACTCAGCCTGGGCTCTGAAGAAGTTTCTAGTCAGGACAACTGTAAAGCAGCCATACAAGCAATGATTTTAGGACAAAAAAAAAAAAAAAAAAAACCCTAAGATCAGAACAAGGAAGTTTATACAGCACAGTATGAACCCTAGGGAACAGAGAAGGGACTTGTACAAATAGCCATCATGGCAGGCCCTGCCCCCTGGGAACCTGGCTATAGGGGATATTCTGAAAGATGGCTTTCCTTGTCTTGGCTCTTGCAAGCGAGTTGGTTTGGTTGTTGGAGGGGGTGATGCTCCAGAAGGAAGGGGTTGCAGGCAGAGGAAGAATCTGAGTGAGCACAGAGAGGTAGGCAGTTGCTGGGACTGCCGAGGGGAACCAGTCTGCATCCAGTTTAACTAGCTGCTAAGAACATGAAGGAGAATGACGTGAAGTCGTGGAGAGAGGGACCAAGCAGAGGCCAGATCACAAAGGGCCTCGAACATTGGAGTAAGGAGTTTGTGCTCTATCTTAGTAGACAACGGGGAGATATGGTGGGCTTTCGATCAGGGAACTGAGACGGCCAGAGCTGTGCTTTAGGAAAATTAATCTGGCAGCAAAGTGTAAACCAGCTGGAGGCAGTGCAAGTTGGAGGTAAAGAAAGATGCCTCACCTGGTGCCTGGTGTGTGCTAGTTGGCTTTTTGAAGTGGCCAGGGAGAGCTGCAGTAATGGCTTCCATTCGGACGCTGGTCATGGTGAAGCAGAGATGGCTGCGAGAGATGTCAGGGAAGGCTTGAGGGTCTACCTAGCATGCACAGAGCCCTGGGGTCAGTCCTGAACATCACATAAACCAGGTATGGTGGTATAGACCTATGATCCTAGCACTCAGAAAGTAGGATCAGAAAGACTAGAAATTCTGGAATATCCTTGGCTAAATAATGAGTTTGAGGCCACCCTGGTCTACATAAGATTGTATCTCAACAAAATAAAATCTAACAAATAAAAACAAACAGAGTGGATACCAGGAAGTATCTCCAAATGGTTCAGTGGTTAAAGGTGGGAGTTAAGAGAGAAGGCATAGAGACTCCAGATTTCTGCGACAGATTATGTGTGAAATGGGAGCGTCTCAAGCTGTGGCCGGTCACAGGAGAGACTCCTAGTAGCCTCTGAGCACACTGGTCATGCATCATGGGTTGGGGAAGCTTGGCTATGGGCAGAGGCCCCATGGCTTGCTAGAGCTGAGGACGAAAGGTCAGGAAGCCAAGAGCTGTGTCTTCCCGTGGGAGAGTACATGGGAAGCTCCATACAAGATAGAGATGCTAGGACTGATGGACGAGCTCGGGGTGCAAAGGTTGAAAAGCCTTTAGGACTGAGTTCTCCCAAGGTCTCAGGGTTGGATGTGCTCAACAGGGCTGGAGGCTGGACACCAAGCGTGTCACCAAACATCCTGAAGAAGAGCCATACTGGTGGAGGAGAGGTAGCTGATGGAGGAAAGTCCTGAGCACAAGGGATACTAGTTTGTAGATGCCCTTAAGGCATGCATGGTGCTCTCAGAATCTCCATCAGCTGCTCACTGCTCCAACCAAGGCCTAGACTGGCTGTTTTGTTATTTCCCTCTCCTAGTGGCTGTCAACCTAGACCAAGGATGAAAATTAGAATCAAGGAGAGAGACTGATTTTTAACTTGCGAGTCCCCAAGGCCCTCAGACCTCAAAGACAGGGTCTTAGTATGGTAGGTTAGACTGGCCTTAAACTCATGAGTCTCTTGCCTCTACCTTGTGCATGCTGAGATCACAGGTATGTGACTCTCTGTATGGTGGCTCCTGTTCTTTATTTGGCTGCAAACCATGCACCATGCTCAGCTCTCTGACACAAGTGAACCCATATCCATATTTCTCCTGGGCAATTTTGACCATCTTCCCCTGGCACAGGAGAGCCTTCCCACCTTCCACTTTTGCCCTCAGTTACACCCCCAAGTGCTCAAGCTGGTGGTGCCCACCCCCAGGGCCGGCAGAATTCCAGGATACAGGAAATGGCTAGGGAATCAGGGAGCAGAGGGGTTGGGACTCAGAACCTTGCTTCCCACTTAGGAAAAGCAAGGCACAGGAGGTGGTGTGGGCCCCCACCCTCCCGGAGGGGACCCGCAGTCCTAAATGCCCCCGCGCCTTCTCCATATTGTGGGAAAAGCTGCTGCATCCATCACTGTCAGGCACCGAGTTTGAATAAATTTGAATGCACTGAGCCGTGGGCTGCAGTTTCTATAATATCACTTTCCAGTTTGAATATTTCACTTACTTTTTTTTTTTCAAATTTCTTTTTATCCAACAGTTTCTCCTTTTCATCCACCCCCACAGCAGACAAGCTCAGTATACAGTGAGGACGGAGCCTCAAGGGTGTCTGAGATGGGAAGACGCTAGGTCCTCAACGGCATTGGCTTCTCTGCTTTCCCACTCGTGAGATTCCTGCCTGGCACAGGGGATCCCTGGGCTTGAGCTTGCTCTTTCTTGTTCACATAGACGGATAGCAAGTAGAGTGTGCCCTTCACCTGTGCCCACACACCTGCAGACAGCACTGTTACACGGGCAGGCCAGGGGTACCAGGGCCCCTGTCTCTTCCTAAAGGGACCCAGGCTCCGTATCTACTGACCCCCATTACACACACACACACACACACACACACACACACACACACCATTATTATCATCATCATCACCATCATCATCTGATATATTAATTTTTACCTAGGTATTATAAGATGATTGAAATTTCCCACTCAAAAGCTTGTCCTTTAGGCCCTCTATAATGGTGCTGTTTCCCCCTGATGATAAAGACCCTAGTCTGGATCCTGTTGTCTTCCCTGTCCTACTCATATGGCCAAGCATCTTGGATAAGGGCTGCAGGAGGGCGTAGGATAGGAGTCTTGATGGGGCACTTTATAGATCCCCTAGTCCTGGCCGCTGGCCCAGTGACTTGCTAGACCAGGCCTAAAACTACATCCTCTGCCCACTCTGAAATCAGGTCCAGGGAGTGCTAACGAGTAGACAGGGAAAGAACGCACCAGAAATGAATGGATCAGGAATGCATCTGACATAAAGACCAAATAGGGAAATGGAGACAGATCTTCTAAGCCCAAGCAGATGGCTCAGTGGCTAAGAGCACTTGCCTAGGATCTAGGTTTGAGCCTTAGAACCCACACATTGCAAAGAGAGAGGTGACTTCTTGAAAACTATTTTGTCTTGCATATACACGCATGCATGCACACACATGAACTCGTGCACACACAATTTTTTTTTTTTTTTTTTTTAGTTTTTTTCGAGACAGGGTTTCTCTGTATAGTCCTGGTTGTCCTGGAACTCACTCTGTAGACCAGGCTGGCCTCGAACTCAGAAATCTGCCTGCCTCTGCCTCCCAAGTGCTGGGATTAAAGGCGTGTGCCACCACTGCCCGGCGCGTGCACACACAATTAAAACATTTTTTTTTTCAAGAATGGTTTTCTGGGGGACTCTTCAAGTCTGTGTGCCTCTCCATAGGAAGATCTAGCTATACCACCTGCTGGCATGACAGCCACATCAACAGTCTGTAGAGGGCAGTGGTCATCCATAAGGCTCACAATGACACTGACCGTTAGTGAGGACCTTAGGGGTACACTCACCAGCTGGACATCAAGTACCTCAACCAATACTACTGACCATATTGGGACTATTTTCTTTTGGTCCTCTAAGGAGCCACCAACAATCCAGGCCATCCCTCACAGGGACATTGTTCACTTGATCATGGACAGTGCCACACGCTAAGTGTGTGTGATCAAAGGGATGGGGAGGGGAAGCCAAAGGCCCCAAGAGTCTTTGCTTTGTTTCATTTTTGTTTTTGTTGTTTTTAGGTAGTGATTCAGTTCCCACTGTGAGCCTGGTCCTCCAGGCGTATAGTTAGTTAGCTGGTAGAGAAACAGGAGACAGGGAAGGATGGTCCGTCTTTCAGGGGCACATGGTATAGCTAGGGCGATGAAATTATCATTAGGGACATTTATTTATTTGTTTGTTTACTTTTTTATTTATTTACTTATTTTTTTATTGTGTGCACATGCGTCTGTATATATGTTTGAGGCAGTCTCAACAATGTATCTATGGCTGGCCTAGAACTTGCTATAGAGGCCAAGATGGCTTTAACTCACAGAGATCCACCTGTCTGTACCTCTAAGAGTACTAGAATTACAAGCACGAGCCACCACACCCAGCCCGTAACATTTATTTTTAACTTTTATTTCTATTGTCATTTTGCCGTATTTGAAGGAACTTAAAGGAATTTACAGGAAACTCGCACCAATCTCAAAGCTACTTAAACAACAACAACACAAATAAAAGAAGGCATTTGGAAAAAATTTAAAGGTAGGGGTCTGGTTGGCAATATAGCACAAGGTCATGCATACAGGTTACATAGCTGTGGCAGCCAGGGCTCGTGCAATGGCTGGGCTTGCTCCCAGGGAGTTTGTACACTGTGGGTTTAGGTAGTCAGGGAAGGCTTTCTGGAGGAAGAGAAACCAGTCAGGGCCTTTAAGGGAGAACAGAAACCCTAAGCAGACTCCGAATCCCGGCAGCAGGACTAGACTTGGCCAGGGTTGGGCCAGGTGGGACTCGGCAGAGAGCAGGTGGAAGAGATATAGTCTGTTTGGGGGACAGTAAGGAGACAAGAAAGGGCATGGACGAAGAGGTGGTTATGTAGTCAGTAGGCCAGAAGCACCGAGAAGGTTGCTCGAAGGAGCTGGCCCCACCCCAATCCCTCCTTGTTCGAGAAGGAACCCTGCTAACCCTGCGCACCCTTTCTGGTGGCCCCACCACCATGAACTCAGACTTGGCATTCTAGTTTGCTAGGCCTTGTCGGGGGAGCCATAAAAAAGGGGGCCCTAGGAAGATGAAGAGATGGGTCTTCTGTGAGGAGGGTGGCCTCTCTCCCCTCCCCCGAGTGCCCCGGCCAGGCCTGCGGCAGGAGGGAGAGTGGCGTGAACGAAGGCTCGCCAGCGCACCATGACAGATGATTGACTCGAAACAATATCTAAGGCGATCAGGATAAAGTGCTGGCCATTTCAAGGCTCAGCAGAATTCAGATTCTAATTAGACTTCTCACCACATTCCAAATAAAAATGGTTCCCCTGGTATCCTCTTTGC
>JANHMN010000201.1:3051-29099 GCA_030674055.1 Rhabdomys pumilio
AGAGAGAGAGAGAGAGAGAGAGAGAGAGAGAGAGAGAGAGAGAGAGAATCCAGCTCAGAATGATGAAACTGTACTTCCTCTCAATATATCTAGATATAAATTTGTGTGTGTGTGTGTGTGTGTGTGTGTGTGTGCAAATGCACACATGTGCACATGTATATGGAAGAGGTGAAGTAAAGGGGGGGTCATGAGATAAAAGGGAAAGATCTAATGTCTAAGGTAGCAGTTCTCAAGCTATGAGTTGTGACCCCTCTGGGTTCAACGGACCCTTTCACAGAGATCACCAAAGACCCTCAGAAAACACAGATATTTACATTATGATTCATTACAGTAGCAAAATTATAATTATAAAGTAGCAATGAAAATGAAGTTATGGTAGGGGGGTCACCACGACATTAAAGGGAAAGTTGAGAAACACTGGCCTAAGGAGGACTGAAATGATTTATGTGCCATGAAAGAAGATGGAAGGAAGGATGTCATGACAGGAGAGAAGGGACCAGGGCTGGGTGGGAGAGACAAGGGAGGGCAATGGGACAGAGGAAAAAAGAATGATGTATAATGATATATGTGTGGGAATGCCATAATGAAAGCTGTCCCGGCCGGGCAGTGGTGGCGCACGCCTTTAATCCCAGCACTTGGGAGGCAGAGGCAGGCGGATTTCTGAGTTCGAGGCCAGCCTGGTCTACCGAGTGAGTTCCAGGACAGCCAGGGCTACACAGAGAAACCCTGTCTCGAAAAAAACAAAAAACAAACAAAAAAAAAAAAAGAAAGAAAGCTGTCCCTTTGAATGCTGACTTTAAAATAACTTTAAAGGGTTGGGTGTGATGATTTAACTCCAGCACTTGGGAGGCATTGACAGGTAGATCACTGTGAGTTTGAAGCTATCCCAGGCTACATAGTGCGTTCCAGGACAGCCAGGACTAGGTAGAGAGACCTGCCTCAAAAAAAAATAAATAAAAAATAAATAAATAATTAATTAAAATAAAATAACTTCCAAAACTGCAGAACATGACAGCTACAGTTTGCCTTCTGAATCTCCACATACATTCATCATTAAGTTGCTGAAAATGACCAACCTTTCTGCAGGGGAGACGGGCCGGTCTGACAGGCCAGCCTCAGGTTCTCATCGGAGCAGTGCTGTTTACTATCCTCCTATGAGAAGCCAGAGTCTTCAGTAAAAGAATTTCTGTGGGGGTTCACATGCCCCTTTTGCTCCAACTGCAGGGTATTTCTACTCCCACTCTGGCCTGTTTTAGCTCCCAAATGAAAGACACAGAGACCTGGTGCTTTTGTTAACAAGCTGCAAGCGCTAAGCTGAGCAAATGCTGAGCTAGTCTCTTTTTTTTTTACATTACTTTATTTATTCACTTTATATCCTAATATCAGCTCCCCCTCTCTCCCCAGTGCTCCCCTCACACAGTTCTCCCACCCCTCCACTTCCCCTTCCCGTTTTCTCTGAGAAGGGGAAGCCCCTCCTAGATATCGCCCCACCCTGGCACATCAAGCCACTGCAGGACTAGGTACATCCTCTCCTACTGAAGCCAGACAAGGCATCCCAGTTAGGGGAATGGGATCCACAAGTAGGCAACAGAGCCAGGGACAGCCCCCACTCCAATTGTTGGGGGACCTGCATGAAAACCAAGTTATACATCTGCTACATATATGGAGGAGTCCTAGGTCTAGCTCATGCTCATTCTTTGGTTGGTGGTTCAGTCTCTGAGAGCCCCTAAGGGTCCAGGTTAGTCAACTCTGTTGGTCTTCCTGTGGAGTTTCTATTCTCTTTGTGTCCCTCAGTCTTTTCCCCAACTCTCTCACAAAATGCCCCAAGCTCCATCCAGTGTTTGGCTGTGGTTCTCTGCATCTGCTTCCATCGGCTGCTGTGTGTAGCCTCTCAGAGAACAGCCATGCCAGGTTCCTGTCTGCAAGCATAATAGAGTATTAGTTTTGAGCTACTATAACCTGACTAGGCTGCTAATACCCAGCCAAATGCCCCATTGCATGCCATCTAGTCTTGTCCTGTCTTGATCTGGCCCATGTGTATCTTCATAGCTGCTCTTTCATTGAGACCTCAAGGTGAATTCTCCTGGTCCATGCACATGGTCTCTTTACCTCTTCTCCTCCTCTATCCTGGTTTCTTGGGACCCTGTGACTGGAACTGGAAGTCCTGCCCTGTTGTCTTGTAGCCAGTTAATTGGCTGATCAGCTCTTTGTCAACCAATCATAGGTGATTTAAAACAACTTTTACATAACATTGAGACCATCTGGACTGCAACCAGATGTCTGGGCATCGAAATCAGCTTCTGAGTACACAGTACACAGAACTATGCCCCAAAAGACTTCCATCCTAGATCTGTCTCTTCCAGACACTGGCTTATGACTATGCCAGCTAGCACCTGGATAAGAGAACCAGATATACAGCCCTTGGAGCAATGTGAAAATGACATCATTCTACCCAGAATGATACTGGTTTTGGAAACCAGCAGCTTTGTTAGGCTATCTTCCCAGCACCGCTGCCTGGAGTCCTAGGATTCCCCGAATCAGGGTTGCACAGTCCAGGGTTCTAGGCCCAAATCCTGATGGCACATCCTCTCCCATTTCGAGTGTCCATGCCCAGTTGGGGATCATATTCTAGTCTAGACTTGGGGAGAATGAAGCAGAGACAGTGTGGTTGTATGTCCCCAGAAGTCTCTGCTAAGACCCACCTTCACATCCCTGGGTGACCACATAGTGTTCCTTCTCATGTCTCTGTTCCTTCACACACTTGTCTCTCTCCTGCTTTCCCTCTCTAGGGAGAGAATACTCATTACCACTGAAGCCACTCTCCATCAGATCCGATTTTATCTAGATCATTTTAGGGAATGGATTTGTAGGTCACACAGAATCTCATACGGGTTGATAATGCTATTTTTAACCATCACTATGATTTGTGTGTGTTTGCTGTTCTCCCGACATTTGTGTAATGGAATCTTAATTTCTCGATGTTGGAGTGGCCAGAGTTGAAGAATATTGAAAAGTAAGAGCCTATGGGGAGGTGTTGAGGGCATGAGAGCAGAACCATTCTAACTGCAGTAATTTCATCTGGTAGGAATGAGTGAGTTTCCACCCACAATGGATGAGTTGCCTAGATTTTAGGCTCCTACAAAGCTCCCTCTCTCTGTGTGTGTCTCTCTCCTCTCTCTCCTCTCTCTCCTCTCTCTCCTCTCTTTCTGTCTCTTTCTCTTGCTCTCTCCTCTCTTTCCTCGCTCTCCTCTCTCAGAAGAAGTATCTCTACATAGTCCTGGCTGTCCTAGAACTCTGTAGGGTGTCCAGGCTGGCATCAAATTCACAGAGATCCCCCTGCCTCTGCCTGGAATTAAAATGCTGGGATTAAAGGCATGGGTCACCACCCTCAGTTCCTTAGTTTTTAAACTATTAAGAAATTATATAAACTACCCTAGTGTCTCTTCTTGCTATAATTATTTTTACTTCTTTGTTCTACTTTAAAATGTTTAAGACCAGGCTGGGCAGAGTCTGCTTAGCAGCAGAGGGTGGTAAGTTTAGCTCTTAGGGCTCAGCTCAATCCTGGCAACAACAAAGCTAAACCCAAAGATCAAACAAGAGTTAAATTGTTTCAAATTCCCCTCCAGAGTCTTCCACGGCTTTATTCATTCCCAATCAGTTATTCATATGAAACATGCATCATTTTTTTGTAGATGTAGAGGGAAATTTCCCCGAGTCCTGTGTGAGCATGCACAGATAGTTGAGTGGGAAGCTGGAATCTTGGTATGGGGAGCAGGTAATGAATCCCAGAGTGAGATACCTGGCTGTTCTTGTTGATGAGGGGTTTACATATATTCCAGACCCCTCTCCAAAACATTAAGAAACCTTCCTGTTTATTGTAGAGAATGCAGCAGGGATAGCTGTAAAGGAATGATTTCAGGGGGAAGAGCACAGGATTTGAATCAGGGCTGCCTGATCCCAAAGCATCCTCAGCACCTCAGTGTTCCTCAGCTTCCCCATGTCTGCACCAGCAGCCCTCCCCCCAGCCCAGCCACTTTCCCTTTCCCTTTTAAGATCCCCTCCATCTGAAGTCCCCTGTGATACCCTTAAGTTCTCCTTGGATTCCTGGAGTGGGTGGAGCTAGTAAGAGGAACTCTTTTGGCTTTGAATCTTCAAAGTGAACTCTGAAGTCTCAGAAAGGCAGATGAAGATAACAGTCTCCAGGAACTTCAGAGCCCTAGCCACCATCTGGCTGTAGATAGTGTTCTGCTTCTGGAGGATTTACTGGGCATTTGCACAGGTGAGCACTAAGCAGGAAGAGGGACCTTGATGTTTCCCTGTGCTGTGGGGTGTACCATAAGTGAACTTGGTGTGTGTGTGTGTGTGTGTGTGTGTGTGTGTGTGTGTGTGTATTTGTTGTGTGTGTGTGGTGTATATGTCGTTGTGTGTGTATGTCTTTGTAGTATGTGTCTGTGTCTCTGTATGTGTATGTCTATGTATGTCTCTGCTTCTGTGTGTATATGTCTGTGTGTGTTATGTGTGTCTGTGTGTGTCTCTGTGTCTATGTCTCTGTGTGTGTGTCTGTGTTATATGTGTGTATGTGATGTGTGTATCTGTATTTCTGTGTGGTATATGTCTCTGTGTGTCTGTGTGTCTCTGTGTGTGTCTGTGTGTATATCTATGTCTATCTGTATGTGTTGTATGTGTGTTATGTATCTGTGTGTTATGTGTTTCTATGTGTATATCTGTGTATATCTGTGTTTGTGTGTCTGTATGTCTGTGTATGAACCTGTGTGTATTATCTAGTTAAGTCCCTGGAAAGGTGCATATCTGGTAGCCATTTGGGGGGCACATAAGGACACTGTGACTTTGGGAGGAAGTGTCCTTGACTGTCCTAGTATAATAGAATACTCACAGACTCCTGTGAACTTGGTGCAGCAGGATGATCAATGGTTATCCAGAGCTGGTGGCCTCAAGCTTTGCTAGCAGTGAGTTTGGGAAGCGTGCTGCACAGGGCTACTACATTTCCATGGCAACAAAGACAAACCCAGTGTCTTCAAGAAGGTACCAGGAAAGGTGCATTGAGTGTTCAGCTTGGTAGCAGGCATAGTTGATGGCTTTAAGAGTCCATATTCTGAGATATACAGAGGAGGCAATGATTATTTTAGTAACTCCTTGTAGCCTCAGGTCTGGCTGTCAAATCTTCAGGGTCTTTAGGACCTCGACAGGAGAAAATGAGTGTGGTAGTGGTAGCGAGGGTGTATTTGACCTGAGGCTGAGTAAATCAGCATCCCCAACAGGAAGATGCAGAGTGAGAGGATGGGTGATGAGAAATAAAGAAGACAAACAATAGTTGGGACCAGGAGGTCTTACATAACTGATGCCTTGTGCCAACCAAGCTTGCTGAAGTGCTCCATCATATATACCAATCACAGAGAGGACAACAACCAAGGGAAACAATAGTGTTGGCAAAGAAAGCATGGAAAACCTCAGACCCAGGTGATGTAAGACAATAGCCACACTCCTAGTAGGAGTCCGGTTCACAGAAACTGCAACCTTGACTCCTTCATGGGAGCTTCTCCAGGCTCAGACCAGCCTTGCCAAATCTGATCCTGAGCAAGGTTACTGACCCAAAATCCTTTTTTTTCTTAGAAGCCAAGTATTTTAAAATAAACTTTCATTTGACATGCATTAAACCAGGTTTTTTGGAATTATTGATATTAGACCTTAGAAACTTTAATGTCATATACATTATGTTAAAGTCTTTTCACAATTTTATATACTTTAAACAACATGCTCAGATTTAGTTACCTATTTTGTAAACAAATCCATCTTAATCTTTATGCATAAACTCTTATTTATTAAAATAATATTTGTATAACTTTTATTCATTGAAGTGATTTTATCCTTATACCATTTTTATTATTGAATGCCACATCTTTTTATAGTAATATTAGTAGAGCTTCACATTTTAACTTTAAGGTAAGAAGTCTAATGTTTAGCAGTTGTTTAACCTTGAAGATGGAGCAGAAGCCCTGTATTGAGCCTTTAAAACTTCATTTGGTTACTAGTTTGTATTTAAAGAGATACTAGAGGTCAAAAATAACTTTAATTTTTTTAAATGATCACATATAGATATATCATGTTTAAAGGCACAGGCACCAGTTATTCTCATTTAAAGTAACTTTTCACTGGGAAAGTATGCCCTGGAGTAGGAATAATCACCTCTTTTCAACCTACAGTTACCTCAGTGGCTCTCAGAAGCAGCAGCTATAACTGTCATTTAATTTTGTTGTTAAACTCAAAGACTTAACTCTTTGTTAGTATTTTTAATCCTGAAGATGCAAGGAAAAAGATCACTGATCCAAATCCTCATGGCCAAATTAATTAAAACAAGCTTTTTTATTTGTGTACATGGACTCTCCCTTCCTAAAGGCATGGTTCAATAGGTCAGCCTTGGATATGTGTAAAATAAGAGTTTTTATACTTTAGGAGTAGGGGGGTTCCAAATGGGGGTCTCGGCATTCAAACAGGCAGAATGTGATGGTTTGTATATGCTTGGACCAGGGACTCGGTGTCCATCCTTCATGGGACCAAGAATCTCTTCTCCCACCTATGCCCGACAAGGCCATCCTCCCCTACATATACAGCTGGAGTCATGGGTCCCTCCCTATGTGCTCCCAGGCTGGTGGTTTAGACCCTGGGGAGCTCTGGTTGGTTGGTATTGTTGCTCTCCTCATGGAGTCACAAACCCTTTCTGCTCCTTTGCCTTCCTCACACTTCCCTTCATTTCTCTCTACCTCTCCCTCTCTGAGACCCTTAGCTCCTCCTCTCTTTTCCCTATCCTATCACAGGCCTCCTGCTGCAAATAGATTGGACAGGGAAATTTTTGTCACAGCAGTCAACAAAGATGAAAAGGGAGTAGAGATCTGAAAACCACTTTGACATCAGAACAGATGTCAAAGGAGATACAGAGTTTGGAGACTGCCCAGCTGGTTCCTGTCTTGCATTGGGGATTACAGTTAAGTTATTGAATGAATCTCAGCAGAAACTTTGAACATTGGACTTTCAACATTGGTGAGACTGCTATAGACTATGGAGACTTTTGAAGTTGGACTAAATGTATTTTGCATTATTCTATGTTTAGGTATAGCCTCCATAGACTCATATGTTTGGACAAGCCTATGGGGGGCCAGGGAGTAGAATGTGATGGTTTGTATACACTTGGACCAGGGAGTGGCACTATTGGAAAATGTGGCCTTGTTGGAGTAGGTATGTTAAAATGGGCATGGGCTATAATACTCTAGTCCTAGCTGCCTGGAAGTCAGTATGTAGGACTCTAGTGAGCAGAGCCTCAGTTTACCAGAGACCCCATGAGTGAACGATGCAGAGACGAGAGATCACTGCAAAATCCAAGAGGAATTTTTAATGTTTCAGCATGCCGGGGGCCATCCTGCATCCCCCAAAAAGAGGTGACCCCACACAGCTTGTTCAGTGGACATTTATTCAGTCTCTAGGGGTAGCAGCCATTAGGCACAATGTGATTGGCAGAACAGTGACTTTTTAAACTGATTGGTCTTTAGGGAATGAGGCAGCAATGACCTCCCTTGTCTGTGTGTGGCCAATGGTCCATTGTCCATGTGCTCTGGGCCCCCTCCCCAGCTGCAGGTCAGTCCCCAACCCGTGTGGTCTGAGGAATGTTAATTAGCCTCTGCCTTCTGGAGGGTGCCTAAGCGTTCTATGACCTTTCTTTTCCAGGAGGGGATGGGGCTGATGTAATTTTCCTCTTCAAGTATTCTGCTAGCAGCCTTCAGATGAAGAACTTTCAGCTCCTTCTGCACCATGCCTGCCTGAATGCTGCCATGTTCTCACCTTGATAATGTATTGGGACTCAGAGTTACAGGAGCAGAGCATAAGGAAAACAAATGGGTCAAAACAACCTCCTGAAACAAAGACATGGTTCAAAATAGTCATAACAAAGTAGTAAAAACAGTGGTCATAACAAAGTATCATAACAGTGAAGTAACAGGGTGATTATAACAAAGTATCAAAACAAGGTAGTAACAAGGTTATCCTAACAAAGTACCATAACAAGATAGCAACATAGATGGTCATAACAACAGGTGGTCATAGCAACATGGCATTACAAGATGATCATAATAAACTTTAGAAACAAAGGCATGATTATAGTTTCCTGAAATAGACAGCATAGAACCATTTGTAGATAAGCTTACAAGTGGAACATAGCCCAATAGTGAGAGAAAGAGAGTTAACCATAAATAGGAATGAACATAGTATATCTTTACTACAAGATGGCTTGAAAGCCTAAGATGAAGGCAGGCTGGTTCATCAGTATGTTTTTACATTTATCATATAAAAACTGATCAATTATTAAAACAAAACATTAAAATAACAACATAAATATATTTTTAGCTCAGAGAAGCTGTACCCATGGTTATAGTCAAGAAAGCCATGGTTTATCTCCATGCTGTGTGTTAACTCTCAAATAACCTTCCCCTTAACGATGCCATAGAACAGTCATATTGACAGTTTGTGCATCTGGTGCCAAAACCCAGGATAAGTTTCAGTGTGCCCCTTTCCAAGGGGCCTGACTTCTCCTAACTGAACCAACCTGCTGACTTAATTCTCCTAAGGTATGGATCAGTTGCTTTTGATGGCTTCTGACATCCACCATATTAGACTATAAATTCTAGAATTTGCCTATTTAACTGGCTCTTTTTCTCCACCAGTTCTTTCCTGGTACTTGAGTGTCACTTCAGAGTTGCCTGCTCTGTTTCTGTCAGCTCCCGGAGCCTACTACTGCTCCTCCTTCACCAGCTCCCTCATGGAGCTTGTTCTGTCTCTATAAAAGTCACAGTTGTGTATGTGCTAGGCAGCCTCTCGCATCCTACTGGGCCCCTGTCATGTGGAAAAAGATGCCTCTCCTTTGTGCTTTGGGACAGTTCTATCTGATAAGTCTCTTAGTCCACTTGGGGGACATCCTGGATTGAAATCCCTGTCACCATAACACTTACCCTTCTCTCTCTCATCTTTGATCTCCCTCCTGATATGCCTCAGTATTTTAGTGGAGCGTATTAGAATCCTCCCTCTGGCTGAGTTCCTGTTTATGATCCCTTTTACCTCCTTTTACCTGCTGGACTTGGCAGGATGCTGGACTGTAAATATGTCTTAGTCAGGGTTTGTATTCCTGCACAAAGAACCATGTTGGGGAGAAAAGGTTTTATTCAGCTTACATGTCCACATTTCTGTTCATTACCAAGGAAGGAAGTCAGGACAGGAACTTACACAAGGCAGGAACTTGGAGGCAGGAGCTGATACAGAAGCCATGGATGAGTGCTGCTTACTGGATTGCTTCCCCTGGCTTGCTCAGCTTGCTTTCTTATAGAAACCAGAACTGAGCCCTCCCCTCTTGTTCACTATTGAGAAAATGCCTTACAGCTGATCTTATGGAGGCATTTCCTCAAATGAGGCTCCTTTCTCTATGACAAGTCCTGCTTGTGTCAAGTTGACACACAAAACCAGCCAGTGTGTGTGTGTGTGTGTGTGTGTGTGTGTGTGTGTAGCAGAAGATAAAGTTAAGTAGGTTAGAGAGATAAAAAAAATTGGGTATATATTTGAAACTTTTAGGTCCATGGTCTTGGTAGTTGAAGAAGGGTAGTCCCAAAACCAAGGAAAGAAGAGATTCCCACCCTCAGTAATAGGCAGGCAGGAAAACAGGCTCTTGATTGACAGGTACTTATCTGGAGTCGATTTGACCCATGAGAGGTAAATTCAAGTTGATTCTCTGAAGCTTACAAAAATTTATTAAGTTTACAAAATAGATAATTTTAGACGTGTTAGCATTACCATTGTAATCTGTACTGAACCCCACATATTCACCTTTGTGTCATAGTAAAAGCTTGGAAAACACTACTGGGTTAAGAGAATGAACACTTTTTAAGGCAGGCTTCTGTGGAGCAGAAGAAGCAAAAGCTCAATCTTGATTTTTAGTGTGACTACAAACCATGAAAGAGGGGTTTCTTCCCTCTATCCAGAAGACTGGTTGTGTATAAAATTAGTACACTGAGAAGTCCCTTTTAGGTATATATTTAGAAGACAACCAAAGTAAATTTAAAAATCTTGAGCTTGTGACTATACTAGCAGATCATACAGTGGAAGGATTTTAGCAGAGTTAGAGTAATAGCTTATCAGAACTTCATTGATTAATATTAAAACTCTGAACTTTTTAGGTTTTAATACAACAGCAGCATATCGAGAAGAAATCTGAAGCATTTTTTTATTTCTTTTCTATGCCTTCAATCGCTTTCTCATCACCTTTTAAGCTCTCACATCCTCCAGCCATCAGAACCTACACTGACCAACCTTCCATCACCATCTTAGACCCCAGAACACTGACCAAACTTCCAACACCGTCTTAGACCCCAGAACACTTCTTTAGATCCTCACAACTCAAGCTTCTGTGTCTTCAGATCTCACATATACTTTACAGTTTTTTCCTAATTATTTATCATGAGACACAGGTGGTTGATTACTGGGAGCAACCATTGTAAAATGAGTTTCTTTAGATGAAAGAATAATAAAAGGTTCCCTTGAAACTTGTTTTCCGAGTCTGGTACCAAGGTAGTTTGTGTCTAGACTTATTAGTGGCAGTTCCAGGAGAGTGAGGCCTATGGTCCAGTTTTTCACATGAAGAGAAGGGAGAAGGCATCTGAAACCTTGGTCTCTGATGCTAAACTGATAAATCTTTCACAAATCTGGTCTTCAAACCCATTAGAGACCTGAGAAGGATAAATTTCATCTGAGTAAGCAGGAAGTGCAGACCACACACCTTCCAAGTCTATTAAAAGGACAGAGGCTTACCAACTACCTGGACAGTTACCCAAGGAGGTGGGTATACATCTTCAGCTGGCAGGCCCAGAAGATTTGACAGACTTTTCTCTGAAGCAGAAATTTTGAAAGACTGTCCTATCTTTGTCCAGCCAAAGTAAAGCAGTCAACTTCCCAGTGTCCTGCCTGTCCACACTTTGGACAGTGTGCTATCAGCAGTAGAGGCAAGGGCAATTACAGCCCAGTGGCCACACAAGCTCCAGGGAGAGGTTCTTCTGTCCATCATTTTCTCTGGAGGATGGGCTACTGCCAGGAGCTGATGTGTCTATCATGAAAAGCTTTTTTTATTAAACACTTTAAATGCCATATTCTGCAGGTATCTGAAATGTTTGAGGACCATCTATCTATCTAAAGAATACCTAAATAGACAAACTTTGTATGTTTCTAGTTATTTTGAAAACATATATAGAAGGCTTAATAAGGCTTGTTTCTGTAATTAATTGCTTCAGTTCTTAGCATAACTAAAAATTTATTTCTGAACACATTAAAAGATTTACATTATTTATAAGGTAACTGACTATTAACTTGCATTTCTTAATTATCCTTAAGAGTTTATAATAATTTAGTAGCTTTTATAAAGACTAGGACTTTACATTAAATTCCTCTTAAGTTTAACATTTTTGAGTTAAAGCTTTTCTAGTATCAAAATGAAATTTTTAATTATAGATACAGTTTATAGAGAGACTGGCAGCTCTACCAATCCTACTATACTGCACCATTATAGGCCACTGCAATCTTCTGTATGGCTTAGTTTATCCAAAGAGCTGAATCTTAAAAGACAAAAAAGCTATATAAATATTACTGTGAACCTCGTTAGACTTTAGAAGTTTATAGATTTTGATTATTAAACATGCCTTATTCATCAAACATGTGTTGTAAGTTATCTACTTTTCTAGCAGCTTGGTGTTGATTAATTGGAAAAGGCATAGGTAACTGGCATGCATCTGAAATTAGCTTTTGTTAACCTGAATAGACCTTTATAATCATGAAATTTCATTATCATATATAGTATATTCTAAGCCAGAATTGATTCACATATACAGCAAATACAACTTTCCACCATCATACAAAAATCCATACCAATCTAAAATATTTAAGACTTCTTGTTTTTCTAATCTAAAAGGTGACACAATAATAAACAGAGAGTTCATTAGAACTAAGAAGTTTTATAATTGTTGCTTTAAACTATGTGATCATCTTAAGATGATAAAATCACACGGAATGTTGCAAGCCATGTGGCCAATAGAGTTGCTACTTAAAAATATTTGTGGTGTGTGTGTGCATGTGTGTGTGTGTGTGTGTGTGTGTGTGTGTGTGTATGAAAGTTGAATCCAAGTTACATGCACATGTACATATGTAAGAACTAAATGTAAATCTAGAGTTATATAGATTTGTTCCTTTTATAATTTCATTTTATTATATATGTGAATGTATGTGTATGTGGGCAACTGTGTGACACAAGATGTATGTAGAAGTCAGAGGGCAACTTTAGAAGTGTGTTTGAAAGGAATAGAAACTTTTTGAAACCCATAGCAGATAGAATGGAACCTAAGACCCCTAACAGATAAAGTGGAGCCAGGTCGGTTATGTTCCAAGAATTTAACTGACCACTAAAAGGCAGAACCAAGAATGCAGGTCAGCAGGTTCACGAGCTCTAGGTTCCAAGAACTGGCTAACCACAAAGCAGGTAGTCAAGCAAGATTAAATTCCTGAGAAAAACATGTACAGGATGTTCCCACATGACCAACCGAATAACTGGTTGGGACTTTCCACTATTTTTATGGTGTTCTTCCTTGATTTCCCCCTCACCCTCCTGGTTTGTGTTTTTTTCCTTTAAATGCCCCTCACATTCTACACTTGGGGTCAACACTCCTCATTATGGGTCTCGACCTCAGCTAGCTGATTCCTGAAATAAAGCTTGTTGCTGTTTGCATTGAGATTGGTGTCTTACGAGTTATTGGGTGGCCATGATATCCTGAGACTAGAGTGAGGGTCTCCCCTCCTGGGGTTCTTTCACATACAGAGTTAAATCTCAGTTACATACATATAAAGAGTTGAATTTGAGTTACATACATGTGTACATACATACACATATATATGTGCCTTAAACAAGAGTTCAATCATATATATGTTTATGTATATAGATTTTAATTATAAGCCTTTTGTTATATACATTTAAAGCCTAATATTGTTGCAGATTGTATAGATTTTAAGCAATACCCAACGAGCAACTTTCAAATCCTTAAAAAAGAGTTTACAGGATAATCTTAAGATTTTTTTTGAGCACAGACTGAAAAAAATATTGAGATAAGCTTTGGTGGAAATTTACCAGCCTGAGTAGTCATAGACCTTGTACATAGGTAGCCTTGGTGGATAGTACCAACTTAGATAAGGACAAGTGAATCATAGACAGAGTCATAGTGACCTTCACCCAGCCGATACTCTGTTCTGGAAGATATCTGTACTCCCCTTGAACACCTACGCTCCTGTGTCATCCCCTTCCCCACATCTCACATTTTTGGGTTTATAATCCCTGTGTAAAAATTATGATTTAATAAAGAAAAAAAGAAAGTAAAAAGTAAAAAGTAAAGTTCAAATATTACCCAGAAATAAAGTGACATTATACATCCCTTCTGTGCTAGTGTGCAGAGGATGTCAGCATTAAGGAAACCCATGTAAATTTTCTTTCAAATAGTAAAGCGAGTCTTTTTAAGTTTTGCTAAACACCAATAATTTGTTCCAAAATATTCATCATAATCAAAAAAAATTTAAGAGTGGGGAAGTAGAACCTTAAGCATAGAGCAAGTCCTAAAAATGGAAGTAGAAACAATAAAGAAAACACAAATAGAGGAAACTCTGGAAACAGAAAACTTAGGAAAGAGGTCAGGAACTACAGAATACAAGAGATAGAAGAGACATTCTCTGGTGTAGAAAATACCTTAGAAGATACTGACACAAAGGTCAAAGAAAATTCAAAACACAAAAACCTCCTAACCTAAAACATCCAGGAAATCCAGGACACAATGAAAGGCCAAACCTAAGAATGATAGGAATAGAAGACAGTAAAGGTTCCCAGCTCAAAGGACCTGAGAACATCTTCAAAAAAATCATAGAAGAAAACTTCCCCAACCTAAAAAAGAGGTGACCATAAATGTACAAGAAACCTATAGGACACCAAATAGATTGGACCAGAAAAGAAAATTTTTTCACTTTGCCCCATTTACTGCAAGACTGAAGACCATTCTCAGCAATCAGACTGTCGACATTCCAGAAAATGTTGACATCACTCTGAAGGGGCGCACAGTTATTGTGAAGGGCCCCAGGGGAACTCTGCAGAGGGACTTAAATCACATCAATGTAGAGCTGAGTCCTCTTGGAAACAAAAAAGAAAAGGCTCCGGGTTGACAAATGATGGGGTAACAGAAAGGAACTGGCCACTGTTAGAACCATCTGCAGTCATGTTCAGGACATGATCAAGGGTGTCACACTGGGCTTCCACTACAAGATGAGGTCTGTGTTTGCTTACTTCCCCATCAATGTTGTTATTCGGGAGAATGGGTCTTTGGTTGAAATCCGAAGTATCTTGGCTGAAAAATACATCTACAGGGTTCAGATGAGGACAGGTGTTGCTTGTTCTGTCTCTCAAGCCCAGAAAAATGAATTATTCCTTGAAGGAAATGATATTGAACTTGTTTCAAATTCAGCAGCTCTGATTCAGCAAGCTACAACAGTTAAATACAAAGATATCAGACAGTTTTTGGATGGCATCTATGTGCCTGAGAAGGGAACTGTGTAGCAGGCTGATGAGTGAGGTCTCAGTTTCCTAGCTCCAGAAACAAGATCCTGATCACAAGTACAATTTGGGCTCTTTGAGGACAATAAAGGACTTATATGTTGAAGAAAAATGAAAATCCTCTCATCACATAATAATCAAAACACTAAATGCATAGAACAAAGAAAAATATTAAAAGGTGTTAAGAAAAAAGGCCAAGGAACATATAAAGGCACATCTATCAGATGTTTTGCTGGAGTGGACAGCTGAGAGGACACATGCTGTTTGAAAAGAGTATAAGTATAACCCAACAGACAGTGGACGACACTCTGGCATTGGTTCACCTTGCTTTCTTCACTGATCTTCACTTGCCATGCCTTCTTAGAAACACATCAAAAAACTTCTGGGGGTATTCCAGCTGCTTCTTGCTGATTCCACAGACTAGTGACTACTGATGGAGCCTTATGTTTTTTTTCTGAATCGAGCAGCTGATGATGATTCATGCTAGGTGTCTGCCAAGTAGACTGGACTACTGACAATGAGTATTGGAATTGGCCCACCCAAAAAAACTATTTCTAAACAAGTCCACAACCCCCATTTCCTATTAACCTTTCTTTTTCCTACCTCTGGTGGGTGGTGGGCTATAAGCAGAAGTTGAAGCATTCAAGAACCATAAAATAAGTAGGTTTTTAAAAAATCTAAGCCTACAGTCTTTAGTGTACAGGTAAGTTTTGTGTCAACTAGACACAGCCAACATTATCCAAAAGGAGGAAACTGCAATTGAGAAAATGCCATCTGTAAGGACATTTTCCGAACAAGTGATTGATTGGGAGAGCCAACTTTATGTGAGTGGGACCATTCCTGTGCTGATGGGACCGGGTTCTGTAAGAAATCTGACTGAGCAAGCCACAGGAAACAAGCCAGTAAGCAGAACCTTTCCATGGTCTCTGCATCAACTCATGCCTCTGGGATCCTGCCCTATGTGAGTTCCTGTCCTGACTTTCTCCAGTGATAAACTGATATGAAAGGGTAAGACAAAAAAGCCCTTTCCTCCTCAACTTGCTTTTTTGGTCACGGTGATAAAAAACCCTAAGACATTTAGACATCAAACAATGAAACATTGAAGGAAAACATGGTCTTTAGAACACAGCTGCCTCAGGTTTTACTCCTTCGTTCCCTTTCTTCCTATTTTTAATCTTTAATTAATTAATGTATTTATTTGTTATTTTCATGCAGTCCTCAATTCTGATCCTTTATTTATTTTATATATGTGAATACACTATAGCTATCTTCAGACACACCAGAAGAGGGCATCCAATCCCATTACAGATGGTTATGAGCCACCATGTGGTTGGTGGAAATTGAACTCAGGACCTCTGGAAGAGCAGCTGGTGCTCTTGACCACTGAGCCATCTCACCAGCCCTACTTCAACTCTTTTTAATCTATATATTTATCATTGCCCTACTTACTCCTGATGATTTCTCCTATGTTTATGCCCTGCATCTGGTTGCCACTTGCACCAGGCCTGCAGGAATAAGAATCCCAAACGGTGAGGTGATGAGTATGAAGACCAGGGATGAGAAATAGAGAAAATAGAAGACAGATAAGACCAAAATTATAGCTGAAGCCTTGTGGCAATCAAGCTTATTAAGAAGTACATCTTATATATTATTTGACAAGTAAAACAGCCAAGGTTAGCAGAGAGCTAAGTCAGACAATATTGGAGAAAAGAACACAGGATACCTCAGATACAGCTGCCTTAAGACTGAGAGCCATGGCACAGAGGGGAGAGGAGGGTCCCCAGAAACTGCAACCTCAACTCCTCGAGACACTGGCTCCAGCCTCAGACCACTTGCCAAGCCCACTCCTGGACAAGGACACAGAACCAAAGTTCCCTTTGTCCTTCCATCCAGAGCCTCTGAGGGAGTCTTGGGTCCTTCTGGCTCCTCACAGTATTTTAGTGGCCATGTTTGTCTCCCACCAGGGAGGTAAAGAGTTGTGTCAAGTGAGGTGACCAGTATTGGGGAAGGGTGTGCAGAAGATAAGGATCTAGACAGGTGTCGGCAGGGAGGCAAGTGGAAGTCAACGGGGCAGCCTAACCATTATGAATCCCATGGTCCATGTTCTGCTAGACTTTAAATAAGATTGTTAAGATATTTGGAAGACTAGACCAATCGATCTCAGAAGCCAGTGAAGCCCAGTTTAATTTGCTCGGTGGCAAATTTTTAAAGTCTTACATTATTCTTTCTGACAGTTTCTCACTCTGTGGAAACCCTAGAACCTGTCATCCTCCTGTCTCAGCCACTCAAGTGCATGTGCCACCACATCCACCTACAGGTTATTTTTTTTTAATTTGTTAATGTATTTTTATGTATACAGATGTATTGTCTATATAGTAGCCTGTGTAACACATGTGAGCAGTACCTTCAGAGGACAGATCTACAAGTTAACTTCTTTGAAATTTAATAATGTTATTTCATCTATATGATTGAATTATCTAAATGCTAGTCTTTATAACATATGCATGTAATGCCCTCAGAGGCCAGGAGAGGGCATTAGACCCCTTTGGAACTGGAATTATAGATAGTTGTGAGCCACCATGTGGGTGCTAGGAACCAAATACCATTTTTCTTCAAAAGCAGTCAGTGTTCTTAACCACTGAGCTATTTCTACAACCCTTAGGTTAATTTCTTAAATGTTTTAGAGACATTGACTTTTTTATTCTTAATTCTTTTTTTTAAATTTCATGCATTCTGGTGTTATAGCTGCATGTATATCTGTGTGAGGGTTTGAGATCCCCCAGAATTGGAGTTACAGACAGTTGTGAGCTGAGAATTGGTTGGTGGAATTGAACCCAGATCTTCTGGAAAAGCAGCCAGTGCTTTCAACCACTGAGCCATCTTTTCAGCTCCTTAATTCTTTTTTTAATTCAAAGATTTCTTTTCTTTCCTTTTTTTAATTTTGGTGTTTATCTTTAATTTGTTTTTTTTTTACTTTTTATCTATATATTTGGGGGTACAGTTCATGCTCTTCATGTCTATTGTCAAGGACCAATGTTGGCTAGGTCTGGGTTCCTGAGAGAGGGGTGGCTGGGAGCAAGAAAAACAAACAACCAGAAGTCAAATCATGGGTTCAAGCAGGCAACCTAGGTTCTGCTGACATAACTTTTCAGATTTCTCTCTCTCTCTCTCTCTCTCTCTCTCTCTCTCTCTCTCTCTCTTTCTCTTCTCTGCTCTGCTCTAGACAGATTTTTCTTGCTATTCTAAAAGCTCTCTGGTTGACACAACTAGCTTTCTGCTCTAGACAGCTCTCTCTGTTAATAAAACTTCTAAAAGAACTCTGGTTAGATCATGGATTGTCTGACAAAAGTCAGAAAAACTGCTATGAAAAAACATTCTTGGATCTTCCAAATTCTGTTAGAAAAATTCTAAAAGTCTCTTGATCAAGGTCAGAAAGCCAGAAAAATTCTTAAATTGCTGCGTTCATTCTTCAGACATTTTTCTCCGGATAACTGCTAGAAAACATTCTGAAAGAGCCATTGTGGGCTCTCTAAGTAATTCTGACCAAGTCAGAGATCCTGTTTGAAAACATTCTTGAAGAGCTGTTTTCACTCTCCAGAGATCTCTAGGCTGCTCAGCTCCTGCTAGAGAAAATTCTAAAAAAAACCCACTAACTGCTACACCTTTCTGCTAACTCATCTCATGCAGACCAAAAGCCTAGTTTTTTTATTTTACATATCAATTCAGTTATTTATTCCAGGTTCCCTTTTGATTATCCTAAGAATCAGCATCCCTTGACCCCAGATCCTTAATTCTTAGTAAACAACAAGCACACATTTTCTTTTAATCTTGGAAAAGAATTCAGAGATCTGCCTGCCTCTGTTAAGCACAGATGGTAAACTAGTTGGGTGGGACCCCGGCCTGAAGTTACCATTTCTACCGCTCCCAGCCTTGGACTCTAGGTGTCCCAGGCTGACCTTGAACTCAGGAGTCTGCCTGCAATTGCCTCTGCCTGTCTTTGTATCTTTCTGACAAGCCAGATGATAGTGTAGCTGCATCTGTTCCTTTACATATGTGAAGCTCCTGATACAATTCATATTGCATCCTTATATTTTTGCATAGTTAAGGAATTATATATTTTTGAACCCATGCTTTTAGAGTCCTTTTCCACAACCTTAAGGACTGTCCTGAAGGTCCCAACATCTACCATTTTGCTGAGATATTAGCTATGAAAGGTATGGAAAACTTATGAAAAACACCAGTTCCACCAAGAAAGCGGAACTAAATGTGAGATTTTAGGCCTTCACTGCCCCGGGATACATTCTACATTCCAGGAGAAGTACATTATCCCTGAGTCAGAGGACACTTTCTAGATTAACATTCAGAAGAAGAAGGAAGAGGCAGGTTAACATTCCTCAGACCTCAGGGAAGAGAACTCACCTGCAGGTGGGGAAGGCCCAAAGCAGGAAGACACATTCCTGACCACAAAGAAAGATGCAAGTCATCTGGGTGGTCCCAGGAACTGGCTGACTGCAAGATAAATGGTTGGGCAAGGTTACATTCTTACAAAAGATAAGTGTATAATATGCTTTCTGCATGACTCTGACTAAATAATGGGTTGGGACTTCAAGAGACTTTCCACTGTTTTTATGTTATGTTTTCTTGGTTACCCCTTCACAAACACACACACACACACACACACACACACACACAGACACACACACCCGTTTATGGGTTCCCCTATATAAGACCGCCCCTAACCAGGCTGTCTTGTCAATTGCTCTGCTCCTATGTGGGTTATGATTTGACCATCAGCCGGTTGATCCTGAAATACACCTCTTGCTGTTGCATCAAGAACAGTGTCTTGTGAGTTATTGGGTGGCTGCAAATTCCTGAGGCTTCAGGGAGGTCCTCCCTTCGTGGGGATCTTACAGCTACACCTTCACCTCCTAGACTCATGCTGTCTCAGATTATCGTGGAGTCATTAATATTAACAGAGAGGACATTCCTTGGAGGAATGTAAAGATATATACATTTTTATACAAACAATCCTTATTCCCAAGGCAGCTATTAACACTCATGGAGGCCCATGTTCACTGTCCCAGGGGCAGGAACATCATTCTATTCCCACCAAGGCCATGCTGACTCAGTAATCTGCCTGTGAAACACTGAGGCATGGAGTAGTCTGGTTTCAATCCTTCAAGGTAGAACTAACTATGGGAACCATGAACCTGTCTCCTCAGGACCTCACACTCTGCGCTATGACCTAATGGCCTTGTCTCTGGAGGTGCCTGGGTTGCTCCAGTTCCTGACTCTGAGATACTTTGATGAGCTCTTTCTGTCCTGCAATGAAAGCAGCAGAACAGACTCCTGGGGACCCAGGAGAGCTGTGACCTGGGCAAGAAAGACCAAGGATCTGCAGGAAAAGGAGGAGCAACTCAAATGCTAGCTGAGGTCACGGTCCAGAAAGGGTAGAATGTGGGTGAGTGGATGGAACTCAGTGCACACAGATCCAGCATTGGTTCCTGAAGTCAGGGTGGGGGCAGGGTGTGACCCAGCTGATTGAATAAACCAGTGGTCTTTCCCTAAAAAGCACAAGATCTCCACACTTTGGTGGATCACAGGGTCCACCCTCCATGCCCTCAGTCCCACTGAGAGAAGAGGTTCAGAGACAAGGAAATAACAGGTCACTGCCTGGGTGGGCCAGCCATTCACACCTTCCACAACCTTGGGCTGTGAGCTTCAAAGCACTATAGGCTTCTGGCACCTAGGCTACGATAGGCAGAACCTCCTCACCTTTGACCATAAGACTCTCACATGGACAATGAATGTGCTCTCCACCCAGCAGAACAAAGCATTCTGGGAGACATGTGCACCCAAAGCTGATCTACTTAAAACATTCTTGGATGATATATGTTCTGTTCAGCTCCAGAGATACCTCAATTCCTTGAGAAATGTGTCGCTGGACACAGGTACTGACTGTCACCAGAGTTAGTTCCCAAAACCCAGGGGAACATTCCTGTGGCCAAGTGGCTCCTTCCATGGTAACCATGGGGGTCTGGGTTCTCACTTGTGTATACAATGGTGGCACAGCCTAAGGTGATGCCTGGAAATTGGGACATAGAGTCTCTTACAGAGTCACTGCTACTTTCATCTGATCAGAAAGGAGAGGTTCCCAGATGTTGCCTGGATCTCAGACACAAGGGCCTCACATGCAGAATAAAGAACATGCCCCTCTTTCCAACCACCCCCTACTCTAGGATAGAGATTGTCCTAGAGGAGGGGAGAGCACTGAGTGGGACTCGATGGGTTCCGAGCCACCCTTACTGGGAGCTAAAATAGGAGAGGAGGATGCAACCCTGGAGCTGTGCTACAGATTCAAACACATGTCACATGACCTGATCAAGGTCATCTTACTGTTGCTCAACTCTTACTTTTAAAAAGGTCAATCTGGGGCTGAAGAGATGACTTAGCTGGCAAGAGCTCTGGTTGCTCTTGCAGAGGACCCATGTTGAATTCCCAGCACACAGATGGTGGCTTAAAACCATTTGTAACTCCAGTTTTGGGAGATCCAGTGCCCTGTGTTGACTTCCATGGTACATACACATTCATGCAGGCAAAATAGTCATACACATAAAATAAATAAACACAAAATATTTAAAAGGCTATGTTTTCTTTTTAAATGGCTTTGTCTTTTAAAACAGAGTCATGCAATGCCCATCATCCACACACACACACCTGTGTCCTACCTTTACCTTCCTGGTGCTATGATTATAAGCATGTATCACCCAGTCTGGGATTGGAAAGGTGAAGTTTAAAGCTTTGGCCAACTGACAGAAAATGAAAGGGAGCCCTGAGAAATCTGTGGAGGAAGAAAGACATGAGGCAGACACTGGTCATCAGTTCTCGTTCAATTCCAGAATCAGGGCTACAGTCAGCTGATTGTACTTTGGAAGTCCCTCACTTGCTCCTTAAAGCTTATAGAGCCAGCTTTGTCATAGAAATGAGGCACATCACACCCAGGTCAGATTTGTAGGCCCTGTAACTCTGAGCCTCTGTCCTCTCAGTGCCTGTTGCTCCCTGTGCTGGAAGGAGAAACTGTTGATCCCTGAAAGCAGGGACATAGTGTCCTCTCATCCTGCAAATCAGGGACTGACCCTAAATAGTATCTGGAGCCATTGGAACTGAGCCCCAGGCCCTGCCCCAATCCTACAGCCTCTGGGGTCTTCTAGGGAGGGAAGATGGGAGGTGAATACGAACAGGTTCTTCTGGGCAGCCCACCGTGCTGAGACAGAGGGCTCCTCACCCTCGCTGACTCACTTTACCTTCTCCCAGGTTCCCCGATGGTGATTGTGACCTTCAGGAATTTCCAGTGGGAAGGATCACACTGTATCCCCTTGTGACCACCCTCGTCTGGCTTCAGGATGGGAGGCCAGTACAGCAGAAAACTTTTGGACCTAAGACCATCCTGCCCAGCGGGGACGGGACCTACCAGACTTGGGTGTCCATTCGGGTTCTTTCTGGACAGGAGCCACAGTTCTCCTGCAACCTGAGGCACAATGGCCCCAACATCAAGAGACCTGCTGAAATTGAGGTCCCTGACTCTGGTGAGAAAGTGGGACCACCTTCCACCTCAGGTGTGGGAGGAAGGATCAGGAAAAGCCTGTGGAGTATGATGACTACAGCTTTCATGGTGATCTCCTGGACATAAAACCAGGAAAACTGGTGGGGCCTCGACTCTGCTTCTGCTCTGGTGGCTTCTGCTTTTTCTACAGTGTTGGCAGTTCTAACCCTCGTCTAGAGCAACAAGAACATGCAGGACAGCAAGAGACCAGGTGAGCATTCCTGCAGGCTGTAGAAGAGGGTGCCAGGGGTGGTGAGAGGCCTTTTCTTCTCTTTGTAAATTGTACAGGTAGAAAGGTAATCACATACCCACCATTTTACCAGGCTGGTGAATGGATGGACCTAAGGAGTTACCATCTCAGACTCGTTAACCTACCTTGCTGTTGGGAGGCACCGCCCCCTGGTGGAAGTACACTGCTACTTCCTATGTGTTCTTAGATTTTTATGGAATACAGGGGCAAAAAAGCAGGCTGGACATCCACAACAAAATACGAGTTGTGGCAACCTACAAATATCCCCGTCTCTCCACTAAATACATAGAAAACAAACAGCCAAACAAGACAGAGAGAGAACTGAGAGCCTAAGAAATAAACAAGAGTCATTTACCAGGTCATGTCTATTCCAATTTTATCTTGATTCAAACACGGAAACTTCTCCTCAAAAGATATCCGTGAAACATCTCGGGGAGATATTGTACCTATATATAAATATAAACATTTAAAAGATTTTGAAGATATTTTATTCTCTATGGATTCTTTAAATGCATACTAAAAATCAAATGGGATTTTAGGGTTCAATACAAGATTTCTGCCCTATCTTCTAAGTGAAACTACTGTTCTCCTGCCTTCACTGTGACAGCCTAAAATGATCAAAGCAAAACTTGTTAAATGTCAATACCCCTCCACAATAAAAGGAGAAGAGCAAGTCATCTCAACCAATTTTATTTTAAAAATAGAATAAATTTAAATTATATATAAATATATTACTATATATATAGTAATATAATGGTTTTTAAAAATAAAAATGTTATAAAATAAAAATATATTAAAATAATACAATGTTATAAAAATATTAAAATTTATTTTAGGAAATATTTATGCATAAATATTAAATGGATATATGGTTACAGAATAAAACACTGAAATGGTTTTAATAAGTTATGAGTAAGTAGTTTAATGTATATAAAGGATAAGACTTAAAAATAATACTTACGATATTACAGTTTCTAAGGTCTATGATTAACAACTATTTTTAAAATGGCTATAATGTACATCAAATCAAGGTTCATTTTTAAATATCTGGCTTTTAGGCAGGACCCCCAGTAGAGTGATAAGGACACCAACCCACCCATAAAACTTTTGACCCAAAATATGTCCTGTCTAAAAGAAATATAGGGACAAAGATGGAGCAGAGACTGAAGGAATGGCCAATCAACAACTGGACCAATTCAAGTCCTTTCTCATGGGCAAGCACCAATACCTGACATTATTCATAATACTCTGTAATGCTTGCAGCCAGGAGCCTAGCATGACTATCTTTTAAGATGCTCTACCCAGCAGCTAACCAAAACAGATGCAGACACCCACAGCTAAACATTGTACAGAGGTTGGAGACTCTCATGGAAGAGCTGGGGAAAGGATTAAAGGCACTGAAGGGGATAGGAACTCTACAAGAAGACCAATAGAGTCAAATAACCTAGACCCTTGGGCTCTCAGAGACAGAGTGACCAACCAAAGAGCATACATGGGCTGGACCTAGGCCCCCAGCATACATGTAGCAAACATGCAACTCAGTCTCCGTGGCTGCCTTGCCTGGCCTCAATGGGAGAGGATGTGTCTAACCCTGCAGAGATCAGATGTGCCAGGGTAGGAGGATGCCTAGTCTGGGTCCCACCCTCTCAGGGGTAAAGGGGAGGGAAGAAAGAAGGGACTCTGGGAGGAGCCACTGTGAGGGGAGACAGCTTTGGAATGTAAAAAAAAAAAAATCTGGCTTTTAAAATATTGCATGATAGCTATAAGTATCAGAATGAGGTAATTGATCTTCCTCAGTGGTTCCTCACCTGTGGATCACAGCCCCCAGATAGCTTGCATACCAGATATTTACATTATTACTCATAACAGTATCAAAATTACCATTATGGAACAGCAACAGCTTATTGTGGTGTCACCCCAACACGGGGAACTGTACTAAATGGTCACCGCATTATGGAGCTTGAGAACCACTGCTCTAGGTGTTTCCCATGTGGGGCCTGCACTGCTCTTTTTAGCTGTACTGGGATATCACCTATCACTCCTGTTTGTCATTGGTTGGTCAGTACAGATGTGACCTGTTAGGCCTATGACTTCGGGGTATAGTAAGAGTTGAATAGACATTATCAATTCATTCGTCACTTGAAAGACTTTTCCAGTCTTTAATCACCCACAAGTTACCTCATTGGATGGACATTTTTCAGTATGCAGTGAAAATCTGGTGCCCTGGTTTCAGAGTGGGAATCTTCCTTCAGTGGCATGATCCAGGGTTCTAAAGAAAATTCTGTGTCTCTGAATGAAAAAAAAAAACCTGAGGAACTGGTCAATTGGTCAACTGGTCAACCTGTCCTGTAAATGCCCACTAGGTCTGGGTGAAGATGACTTTCTAGGACCCTTTCCTTATCCACATCTTGATATATCCCAGACCACACACTGTCATAGTGTCTCTCCTGAGGAAAAGTTTCAGCCAGACTTTTGACTATTAGTCCCAGGTAATGTGAGCATTTATGGTACATTTGAAGAAAATGAGCAACTATGACACAGACATTGTTTTATGTTTGACCTCACTACCTGTGTTAATTCTTCGTGTATGTTACTAACTGAGAGTTCCTCTATTGAAGAGAATGGGGACACTTCAAAATTAATTGCATCAATTTAGCATCCCCTCTAATAATGTAAACACCACCCCTCTGCTTATAACAGCCTCTCTTGATTCTATAGCCTTCTTTAGCTGGAGCCATGTTGTCTCTGCTTGGAAAACTGTGTCAATGTTCTGTGAAATGACCTCCTTGAGGCAAGGGCCCTTAGCATTTTTCTCAATTTGGCAAGAACCAATAGGAAAGATAACCAGAATGACTTCATCAATCCTTTGGAGATGGAACTATGATTTTTGTTTATTCAAAAAGTTAAGTAAACACATGACTGACTAAAACTTTTAATTGTTTTATTGGTCATCTTATTTATTTATATTCCAAATGTTGCCCCCAGTTTCCCCTCTGCAAACCCCCTATCCCATTCCCCCTGCCTCTATGTGGGTGCTCCCTCAACCCACCACCCACTCCCACCTCACTGCCCTAGCATCCCCCTCCCCTGGGGCATTGAGCCTCCACAGGACCAAGGGCCTCCCCTCCCATTGATGCCAGATAAGGCAATCCTCTGCTACATATCAGCTGGAGCCATGGGTCCCTCCATGTGTACTCTTTTGTTGGTGGTTTTGACTAAAACCTTTAAAGAGGGTCCCTTATTGGATGGTCTTAAATTTGATAGGAATATATGAGGAAAAAGGAAGGGGCTTGAAATGTCAACTACTTCTTCTGAGGACCTAAGCATGCAAATACATTGAAGAGAGGGACAGTTCAAAACTCAGTTAGATAAGATAAGGCCTAAAGGTCAACAGTAAAGAGTTCATTCTCAGGACAAGTTAGTTCATTCTTAGGATAAGTTAGTAAGTAAAATTTGCTATGTTCTTAGAAGAAATATAAGTTGGATAGATTCATCTTTGCCTTAAGAAAGGGCTT
>JANHMN010000202.1:0-28889 GCA_030674055.1 Rhabdomys pumilio
AGAAAAGCATATTGCTGTATTAATGTGCAGAATTTTTTGTTTTTTTTTGCATATTGTTTGAAAATGAAGAAAATTTAGCTAAAACCTGACCAATAGAGTAGAAAGAAATCATTGCATTATATGTTATAAATAATCTATCAATATATCTAAGTTTATCAATTTATTTATGGATGTATATAAGGATAAGTGTTAACAGAGTCTTGATTCCAGTGGAAGTTTTATACAAGACATTCCTTTTTTTCATAGTATTTTTACACAATGAATCTCAATTGTAGATTGGCTCTCTAATTTTATTCTATATAACACAATATGTTTGGAAAATGTTACCAAATCCTTCATATTAAAAGTAAAAACATGTATATAATGTATATAGCTATGGTAATGACAAATTGTGAATAGAAATTCTTTAGTTCTGGGATATTTTCTGACAATAAGAAAGTCTACTTACAAGGAAGATTCCAGCTGTGAAGCAGAAGGCATGGGTGACAGTTTGGTATCCTGGGATATTGATGAAGCAACTCCATGTGGAATGGCAAGAGCATTAGAGAAAGAGACAGAGTTTTTAAATTTTTAATTAGAAAGGAAAAGGCAATTTATTTTTTCCTTTGTGGAACCATTAGAATGGAATGAGATTATACTTTATGCAAAAGTATTGGGCAGATGCTTAAACTATAGACTAGAGAAGGGGCCATGTAAATATCTGGTCAGACTTAACGTCTTTTATTAGCTACTGTCGGTCAGAAGAAGCTGAAATTACTGTTTAATCAGCCATAGATGTTGGAAAGATATACAAATAGGGAAAGAATGATGGTAAAATATCTTCCCAAGTTTTGTGGCATCATCTAGCAATGACTAAAAGCCATGCTTCCTGTGCAGGGAGTGGCAGAATGATATCAGCACTGTTTCTGCAGAAAAAGGTAATGGTGTTTAGAGCAGAGGCCAGAAGGTGCGGTGGATACAGATAGATGTTAGAAATCTATTTTGGCAAGGGCTATTCAAGGTCTAAAATTTTGTCTTATACCATCCCCATAGCAAATCACTTGGAAGTGGGCCAGAAACAAGAAGCAAGAAGAGGTATATGGGAAAGCTAGGATTAAATTATCAAAACAGTGAGATTTCCTTAAGAAAAGGCTATATGCTTTTAGAGAAGGTGCTTGCTACTTTTGCAGAGCACCTGAGTTCAGTTTCTCAGCTCCCAGGTTTAGAAGCCGTATAACTCCACTTCATGGAACTCTGCTGCCCTCTTCTGGCATTTATAGGTATCTACAATCACATACACATAACCCTCATACAGATATACATAAAATAACTTAAAAGAAAAGAAAATTTTAGGGGCTGGAGAGACAACTTAATTGATGATCAAGAACACCGTCTGCTCTTAAATAACCCAAGTTCAAGTCCCAGGATCCACAAAGCAACTTACAGTTATCTGTAATTCCAGTTGCAGCAGATCCACTGCCTTTTATTTCTGGTCTCCACAGACACTGTGAATGCATGTAAACAGGTGTACACGCGAGTGAGACAAACGTATGCTCATTCATGTGTGCACACACACGCACACATGCACTCATGCAAGGACACACATACGCTCAAGCAGACACACACACACACACACACACGTGCACAAGCTTATGCTTGTGCTTGCTTGCACTAGCACTCAGCAAAGCCTGCAAGCACCTCAGTACCTTGGAGGTATTCCAAGTACATAACTCAGTTGGTCTAAACCTCTTCCAGGTAGCTCAGTTGTTGTTCTCTGCTTCTTCCAGGAAGCTAGTCCAGTTTCAGAATATCATTTATAGCTGGACTTGTTTGAAAGTGGCGAGTCTCCATTATCTTTATTGTTTACTTTTGGGAAAGAGGGGCTAGTGAATCCGGTCAGTTTCAGGGACTTCTTGAAGTTATTTTGAATTGTTTACCCCATGTCTTAAGGAGCTTCACTGGGAGATGGGAAGTTTTAATCTTTCAGAAACCTGTTGTATACAAGCTTACCTTCAATTTTTGCTGTTGTTTGTTTTATGCTTGCTCTTACCCCTGGCCTATTTCAAAGCATTGCTAGAAGAAAGCTAGGATGCTGAGAGCATGTATCTTATACAAGCCTTTTTGAATGACTGATTGATGAAGTACATGGAAGCCCTGTTTACTCATTTTACTGAATGACGAACTATGAGGAATAATTCACATCCTCAGTTTCTTTATGGGGTTGGAACAAGTGAAAGGCTTTCTCTTAAAAATAACACTCTGTTTGTTTGCCTAGTATTGCTCTTACAGTTGTCCTTTCCATTTTCTCCTGAGAGCAATATTATTCAATTTTTAGAATGAATTCATAGGTCATGTCTAATTTTTATGCCCCTTCACATGTGATGGCCACCAAAGATCTAATAATCAGCTCCAGCCACATAGCAAGCCTTGAAGATAGCTTGACTTTGAGTGCATGCAAGTTGACTCTAGAATACACAAATTTTGATCTCTTTGCCATATTTTCTCAGTAAACAACATTAACATTTGAATTGTCTTCATTCTCATTTCCTCTACAGTGGCAGGGTTGTATTTCTTTTCTTTTCCTTGCTGATCTCCTTTAAACCCACTCATAATGAGACTAATGTTTAATTCATATGTGTTTTGTGCACTAATAATAGGAATCTTAAGGAAAGACAAAGGGGAAAAGAAAATGTGTCTAACTCTTCAGAAGTCTGTCATTTACGACAAAAGTAGGAAAAATGCACTTTTTTATTAACGTAAATCACATTTTTACCACAGGAGGGGAAAGAGAGTTTTAAATTCAGAAAAAATATGTCACTTGGGCTAGCAAATGTATTTTAGTCATAGAGTGCCTGTGCAGCATATGACAGGCCCTGGCCTCAGAGATCTCTAAACTCAGAAGGCCAAAGTTTTCACTCTTACATGATCTAAAATGCTATTGGAGGGGGACTACTAAGGATACAATACAAGTCTTAAAGGTATTTTTCTCTTTATTCAAAATTATTTTTCTTTCCCAGTGTGTTTCAATGATCATTTCTTAGTAACATCAACTAATGTCTGTTTTTAAAGCAGCTGAGCATAGTTGAAAGTATTATATTATTTTAAACCTTTACCCCAGAAGGTCATAGTTATAGAAATCTCCTTCACCTTATTTATTTATAGATTCTAATTTGACCACGCATAGCACTCAATGCACCCAAACTGTCACTATTTTAACTACTTTACACTAAGATTTTTTTTATGTTTTCTGTGTTATTCCTGGGACTTTCGCTACAGCTCTTTGAAAAGTGACTGCTATATATTAGGCACTTGATAAATATTTGTTGAATCAAGTAATGAATAAAAGATGACTGTGCATAAGGTTAATGCAAAACACCTGGAAAGGAATTGAGACGCTTCTGAGAAATTCATTCTAAATATTTAAACTCTTGTATAGTAATCATAGATTGTGACGCTTTGCAACATAATGAAGGCAATAAAAGCTTTCTCATTTTAAACTGATTATAACCCGGAGTTGAAGTCCTGAGTTTGTAATTGATTAGCTGTTTAGTCTTACAGAGACAGTTTGAATGTCTCAACCTAAGTGTTTCTGTGTAGACATGAGAGTAAAAATGACTGCTGCATAGGATACACATATGTGACATAATTTCAATTATGAAATTTTACTCTCTTATTAGTTTAAGTTGCATGGACAAAACCTTAGAAAAGAAACTTACTTGCTAAAGTTTTTCAAAAAGGTGACCCGGGCTTTTGGAGGACTGACTTGTTTAACTAAACTATATATGATTGTTTAATAAAAATAGAAAAAAAAATAATCCAGGCATAGTTGCACAGGCCTTTAAATCCCAGCACAGAAGGAAAAACTGTATGTTCAAGGCTAGTCTGGTCTACTTAGTGAATACTAGGCCATCTATTGCTACATAATGAAAGCCAGTATCAAAAGAAAAAAGAACAAGAAAAAACAAAACCAAGAAAACAAATAATTGCACACAAAATTTATACTATATTTTCCAAAGTCATAGTCTGGTCAGAGTAATTTTACATCTTAAACATGTGAGTGTAATATCTGTAAAAGTCTCTTTTAGATATCAAGAAAATGAAAGCGATGAAGAATCAAATATGTTCATCATCATCATCTTCTTCATGATCACTACTCTTTTGCTTTGTTTTTACAAACAAAGTCAGATCTAACCAATACCCCATGGTTGTCATAGAACTCACCATGTAGCACAGGCTCCTCTGGTCTAAAACTCGTGGTCCTCCTGTTTTAGTTTCTATAGCTCTAGCAATTTAGAAGTGTACCACCTTGTCTTGCTACCTTTTGTTTTTATGAGGATCCTGTAAGTATACAGCAAAAGATGCAATATATATATATATATATATATATATATATATATATATATATATCACTTTTCTGGATATATATATATATATCCAGAAAAGTGATGACTCAGTTTATATTTAATTAAGTTATAACATTACACACACATATGTACACGCATACACATCATACACACGCACATATAATATATAAGGGGGAAAGTGTGTGTGTGTGTGTGTGTGTGTGTGTGTGGAGAGCAAGAGAGAGAGAAAGAGAGAGAGAGAAATTCATCTTATTTGTGATGCTTCTCATTACTGTTCTCATGAAGATGATCAAAGTAAGCTTGACTTGGATACCTATTCCTAAATATTTTCTAAAAGCTAAAAGTTAAGACTCTTTTCTGTTGCAAACTATTAAGGATGAGATTGCAAATAGGTATATATTGTTGACAATAAAGTTGTTTAAGATCTAAAAATAAACTATGCAATAATTGTAATAGTGAAGCTTTTGGGCTTAAAACAGGCCAAATAATACTGACGCTAAGGACTTAATAATTCCAAGTGACATTATGACAAATACAACAAATGAACACAAGTTGACAATCCTCATCACCAGTCCTATCTGTACTAAGGTATTTTAAAAAGTGATTTAAAAAATGGAAGAATCACTTAACAATTAATTGGTGATTAACCACTTAATAACCCTTACTTAATTGGCAATTAGTCATTTAATAAGCAGTTAATTGGGCATTTGAAAATAAACTTTTTTATTCTTTAATTTAATTGAAAATATACTGAAAGAACATTTTCATCATATATGTCTATAAAAGCGATGACTTAGTATATATTTAACTAAGTGATGAACTATCGAATTAGATAAACCTCTACGAACACAATTTTAAAGTTGAAAAGATCTGTACATAAACATGATAAAACTTTGTGGAAGGTAAATTGCTTTTTCTAATTCTAAAGGAAGAACAATGGATGAGGTTTTTTTTTATAAACTTCGGAGAAGATGGGAAATTTCTGCTTGCTGCCTTATTTATGGTCAAATACTTAGTATTGCCAGTAAATAGCCTGATGACATAGATCATGTTTTCTTGCTCTTTCATTCACTCATTCCTTACTTGTCAACTATATGCTTCTTTATTATGAGTTTGGTTCTCTGGGAAGCCTTAGGGATATATTATGACGAAAATGGAGCACACTGTCTTGAAACAGAAGCAGGCACCTAAATAATTTGTGGGTGGACAAGTGAGCATAGATGCAGTACTGCTCTTTTGTTGTACTGCTTTAGCAAGATTATTTCCTAGAATTCTTCTTGTCTGTATAGGCCTAGGTAAGTAGAGGCCATTGGAGATACATCGTGAGGTTTAGAATGTAAAAGTTAAAACTGAGTGCGATTATACACATAGGTAATCCCAGTACTCAAAAAGGTTGAGCAGGAGGATCATGAATCTCTTAGTCACTGTTTTATTGCTGCGAAGAGACCCCCTGGCCAAGGCATCATGTATTCAGAGACTTGCTTACAGATTCAGAGGCTTAGTCCCATTATCATCAAGGAGGTGTCAGGTATGTCAGATGTCAGGTATGGTACTAAATAGGTAGTTGAGAGTTCTCTACACACTGATCTACAAGCATATATATAGAGAGATGGGGCCTGGCACAGGTTTTTTGAAACCTCAAAGCCTACACCCAGTGACACATGTCCTCCATCAAAGCCACACCCACTTTAACAATACCATGCTCCTTAATCTTCAAATAGTTCCACTCCCTGATTATTAAATATTCAAATGTATGAGCGTATGGATATCATTCTTATCCAAACCACCACAGTGAGTTTCAGAACAGCCTGTGTAATACAGTAAAAATCTTATCTTCAAACAAATCAACAAGTAATACAGAAACAAAACATTTGCCATGTTAATTTTAGGCTTCAAAAGTTAGTATAGAATATAAGTGTCTGTTGCACTTCACATAAGCATCTCTGAGAATTTGCAGGTTCCTTATGGGGCACTAGCTGGGCTAAGAGTCCTTTCATTTTGTCCTTTAACTTTTCTCTCATTTTAGGTAAGTATTTAGCTCTTTTGTGATAGAAATCAGCTTTACCTGCAGGAAACTCTCTTCATCAAATTGGAAGTTTGAGCTAGTGAGAAATCAAACTAAGCTCTAATTTTTAATTGGTTCTAGCTTACTTTTGCAGATTCCTGTTTGCCCCTTGTATTCTGCAGTTTCCTCTCTTTTGGTTAATTTTTTCTGAAGAATTTTGAAAATTTAGTATAAGACACAAGAACCTGTCTCACACAATCAACGAACTTCCCCATAATAATGAAAAAGTCAAATCCTTTTAAGACACCAGCATATTGATGAGTTTACACACACACACACACACACACACACACACACACACACACACACACCTACACATCTCTGTATCTGTCTACATATTTATTCCAATGATTCTTCTCTTATAGAAGACTAAAGGACTTTCTAGTTGCTACTGCCAGCTCCCCATCCCTGACTGCTACACACTTCTTTTCAATTTCCTGACCCTCTGTAGATGCTGATGTGGATGTCAGGAAGTGCATGCTGATAGGAGCCTGATATAGCTGTCTCCTTAGAGGTCTACCAGAGTATGACATATTTAGATGCAGATGCTCACAGCTAACCATTGATCTGATCAAGGGGTTCCCAATGGAGGAGTTAGAGAGAAGACTGAAGGAGCTGACAGGGTTTGTGGCCCCATAAGGAGAGCAACAATACCAACCAACCAGAGCTCCCCAGGGTCTAAACCACCAGCCTGGGAGCACATAGGGAGGGAGCCATGACTCCATCTGTATATCTAGGGGAGGATGGCCTTGTGGGGCATAGGTGGGAGAGGAGATCCTTGGTCTCATGAAGGCTGAACACAGAGTGTGTGGGGGGAATTCGAGGGTAGGAAGGTGCGGGTAGGGGGTAGGTGGGGGCACATCCTCATAGAAGCAGGAGAAGAGGGGATGGGATAGGGAGTTCCTGGGTGGTGGGGGGAATGGGGTAAGGGGATAAAATCTGAAATGTAAATATAATATCCAGTAAAAAATAAAAAAAATAAAAATAAAAAATAAGGAAGTCTTAGATGCCAGGAAAACAAAAGGCTCCCAGGACCCAGCAAGGATGACATTAGCTGAAATGCCCAACAAAAGGAAGGGAGAACCTGTAGAGACCTTATCCAGAGGTTAGGCAAGGCCCCCAGTTGAGGGATGGGGCCACCCACCCATCTCAGAATTATTAACCTAGAATCACTTCTGTCTAAAGGAAATGCAGGGACAAAGAGTGGAACAGTGATTGAAGGAAAAGCCAACCAGAGACTGTCCCACGTAGAGATTTACCCCATCGGAAGACCTTAAACCCAGACACTATAGCTGACAGGAGCATGGTATGGATGTCCCCTGGCCAGAGCCTTACTGATACAGATGCTGATGCTTGCAGCCAACCATTGGACTGAGCACAGAGACCCCAATGGAGGAGATAGGGCAAGGACTGAAGGAGCTGAAGGGAGTTACAACCCCATAGGAAGAACAACAATATCAACCAACCAGACTACCCAGAGCTCCCAGGGACTAAACCACCAACCAAAGAGTACACATGGCTTCAGCTGCATATGTAACAGAGGATGGCCTTATCTGGCATCAATGGGAGGGGAGGCCCTTTGTCCTGTGAAGGCTCAGTGCCCCACAGTACAGAATTGCTAGAGCAGTGAGGCAGGAGTGGGTGGGGAAGCATTCACATAGAAGCAGGGGGAGGGGATTGGAATGGTGGGTTTGCTCAGGGGAAACCGAAAAGGTGGATAACATTTGAAATGTAAATTAATAAAATAATGAATAAAAAAAGAAGACTAAAGGAAATGCTAGTATGTATTGCATACAATGAGAAGAGATGTGAAAAAATGGATAACTCATTTTCTGTAATTGAGAGAGTAGTCAGGGTAAGGCTAGGAAAACATCTCATTGAGAAAGATATTTGAGCTTGGAAAGAAAAATGAATGGGAGGTTGCTAGGAGTAATTTATCTCAATGGATAGAAAACATCACAGATAAAGATAGGATTGATGTACTTGAAAACTTAGTTTTTAGGAGAGTCAGGCAGGAGAATCAGGAGTTCAAGGACAACCTTAGCTATTGTGTGATTTAAATGAGAATAGCTTCCATAGGCTCATAAAAATTGAATGCTTGGTTACCCAGAAGTGGCACTAATTTGAAAGGATTAAGAGATGTGGCTAGTCAGTAAGGATGGGCTTTGAAGTTTCAAAAGCCCAAGCAAGCTCCAATGTCACTCTTTCTGTTGCCTGCAGATTCACATGTAGAACTCTTAGCCACTTCTGCAGCACCATGTATGCCTGTGTACAACCATGCTCCCCCATCATGATAACAATGGACTAAACCTCTGAAACTGAAAGTATGCTCCAATTAAATTCTTTTCTTTATGAGACCTGCCATGCTCATGGTGTCTCTTCACAGTAACAGAACACTCACTAAAACAGTCTTATAGTGAGCTTGAGGCCAACTTGGCTGCAAGAGACACTAATCACCAACCAACCAACTAAACAAACAAAGATGTTGAACTGCAGATTGTTAGAGTAATGGAGCGATGGTAGTGCTTAATTGTAGGAAACTGGGAGGCAGGAGAAGAAATATTGGATCAGAAATAGACAGAGAAATGAAAGGACCTTTGAATATGAAGAACCACAAAGCTGAGATTAAGAGATACTAATAAAGTTCAATGAAGAAATTATGTAATCAGATTATATAGGTATAAGTGATATTGCCAAATACATCTGGAGGTTTAATATGATTCCTTTCTTTCCTTTTACAAATTCCCTTTGCATGCAATAAAATTGATTATTTTATGATGATAGAGCTCCTTACATTTATTTATTTAAATATCATTATCTAGTCTCCTCAATACAAATATTCTGGAAGGTAGAAAATTATATTTAGATCTATATGAAGTAATAGGCTTATGGCGAATGGCTATTCAGATGAACTTCACACATATATGATATGTGACGTGATATGTGATATGTGATATGTGATATGTGATATATGACATATGATGATATATGATATATGATATATGATACATTACAGACTTCTGGCACTTCCATTGTGCATCAAAGTGTCCTAAGACATTCGACATACTTACAGAGGCTCTGTAAAATAGTATTTAAAAAAAAAGTCAGTGATACCTACAAGTATCTATACATTCTGACAATTATATTCATTCATTTTGATGTCATGTCTTTAAGAGGCTCCATTCAAGGAGTTGCAATATAAAGCAGATGCTATAAGAAAGTCAATAAGGAGTAGTGAACGAAACTGGTTGTGCCAAATATGACCAAAACTTTTAGAATCTGTACAGTGGCCAAAAGGTGAACATATCTCATTGGTAAACAATTGTGAATATTTAAAATTGAATCAAATCTTAGAATTGTAGCTCAGTAGTGCAACACTTACCTAGCATATCCAAGTCCCTAGGTTTGATCCTTAGCACTGTAAGAAAATAGAGTTAAATGTTACTTTTTTCAAGTTATTTGTATCAGATTTTCAAGTAGGTAAATGATTAGGATATAAATATTAGCTAACTAGCTTCATCACAAGTACCTAATGAATAAAACTATTAATATGGTTTTTTTTTATCAAGGGTACCACATTTTAAAATTACTGAAGACACTGAAGGCATCATGGACAAAGAAAACATTGGACTCTCTTAGATTAGAAAGCTCTAAAGATATATGCAGTATGAAATTTGGGGCATCAATTCAAACTACAGGATATAACATTTGGCCTAAAGGTACTATTGGGTTCTAAAATTGTAAAATGCTATAGTAGCATAAATATTTCTCTTCTTGCCGAGCTTTTGATAGTAACACTAGCTGTGAGCCCCTTATGCCATGTGGTGAATCCATGTGGTGAAAGAACACAGAAGCCTTCGACAATTCAATGCACCAAATTTCTACATGAGCAAAGCAAAATACATTGCTGAAAAACCCAAGTAACGGAAATAGCACTTTGACTTTCCATGTGACACATGTAGAGGTGTTTAAGGTATATTTTATTCTCATATATAAACCAAATGTAGAGTACATAGTTCAAGTCTGAAATCCAAAGAAGCAAGAAGATGAGGCAGAAGACTGGCCAATTTGAAGGAAACATGGGCAACATAACGAGATCCTTTATTAAAGTATTAACAATAACAACCCACAGAAGGGATTTTCTCCTGTACATTGTCATTGTCATGTATGAAGTAGTGTTTCAGTTATACCTTTTACTTTCACAGAAACCTCAGCGTCTTCTCTAGACATTTGTTCTTTTTTATTAAGATTGACTTCTATTTCAAGTTCGAATTGCTTCCTTCTTTGTTCATTTGGAGAAGATAAGTTCATTTCAATTTGTAGCAAAATCATACTATTTGCTGGCTATATGACAGAAACTTAATGTTTAGCTAATATATATACATAGAATATATTGTAGTCATATTCATTCCCCCATTATTCTCTCTTGTCTTTATTCTACTTTTGATGACTCCCTTCTTCCCAACTGGTTCCTTTTCTTGCCCCATAGTTTTGTGTGTGTGTGTGTGTGTGTGTGTGTGTGTGTGTGTGTGTTATACAGATAGCTGCATCTTCTATGTTTTCATTTTGTCTTTCATGCCATATCTAGAAAACAGTGTTTCATAGCAGTCCTCTGCATAAATTGTCTCCATCTTCCAGCAATTATAATATTTCCGTCTCAGTTTCTGTGATAATCTATGGAATTTGAAAAAGGTTACTTGATTGTCTACTTTAGGGACTAGCATTCATTACTCAATGGTCAATTATTCTCAATATTTTGACCAGTTATAAATCTCTTAACTATTATTCTCTGTAAAAAAGCTTGTCAGATCTAGGGAAGAACAACACCAGTATATGGGCATAAATGTAAATGTTGACAAGGCAGCTTGTATACAGGTACATTTAGCAAAATATTAGTGACATCCCCAGCCAAAGACCTCAGACAAGATTGTTGGCATCAACATATGTTCATTTCTATGGAAGTGGTCTCGAATTCAATCTGAAAGGGCTTGGTTTCTTCCCCCCAGCCCCCCCCTCGCCCCCCCCCCCCCCCCCCCCCGCCCAGAGTCATGGTTCCCCCAAGACTCTTGGATCCCCCTGCAACAGTCATGTCACTCTTGAACCAATGGGGATATGTTATCTGGCCTGTAGGAGATATAATGTGCAGGTTTCACAGCTGGGAAAGTCCATTGATGAGCTTTCTCCATTGGCAGCATATATAACACCTTCCAACACTCTAAATGCTAACTAAAATGTAGGAAACTTTCAGTTTAGTTTTATGTTGACTTCTGTATGTCCTGCAACCAAAATATGGCTTCAGTAACAGGCTCTTACTATTTATCTCTGGTACATAATCAAGAGCAGTAACAATAGATTCTATTATTTTGGGAGACTCTAGTGGCTCTCTGGCCAATAACAGAGAGATATTCTATACCTGGTGCTAGGATTTTGTTTTTAAAAAGTCTATTAGTTCCAGGAACATTATTACTAACTCATGCAGGAAACTTCCATTTAAATTCTTTTAATTACATTTTGTCAGTTCATACAGGTGTAGATTTTCATATGACTTTCTATATGTCCTAGTTTTATTGACCCCCCAACCTCCATATTTCTTCTATCTCTTTATCCCATATTATTTAACACTTTCTACCCCTAGTATTTCCTGTCTTTATTTTCATATGTGCATTACATTATGCATCACCTTTTATGGATTTTTTTATCACCTGATGCTTTCTATAAGAACTTTTTCATTTGGTTTTTGTCCTGAACATTATTTATATTTTGCATTACAATTATTAATTTGCATTTATAAAACCAACATTGAACTTCTGAAATGAAATTATGTCATCATGTTAAAATGTATGATCTTAATGTGTTCTTTTCTTTGAAAGATGTATTTTTTTATTTTTATGTAAGTATGTATTCTATGAATGTGTGCCAAGTCTGTGTGACTGCTTGTGGCAACCAAAAGATGACATTAGGTCCTTGGAGCTAGAGTTACAGGTGGTTGGTTGTGCTGTGAATACTGGGCATGCAACTTGGTCCCTCTGGAGAACAAGAGGTGTTCTTGACTGCCAAATCATTTCTCCAGTCCTTTAATGGGCTCTTGAATTTGATTAGCAAGTGTTTTTTGATTTTTTTTTTTTGAACATGTAATCATGAGGGGATCCTAACTTTTTAAAGATTCAATTTTACTTTATGTGTATATGTATCTGCCTGTGTGTATGCATGTGCACCATGCACATGCAGGTTCCTGCAGAGACCAGAAGAGGGCAGCAGAACCCTTGGAACTATAATTGCAAGAAGTTGTAAACTGCCATTTTTGTGCTGGGAATGGAGGCTGGGTCCTCTGCAAGAATAGTGAATACTCTTAACCACTAAGCAATCAATCTGGGTCTCTGGATCCTAACTATTTTTGCTTTATTGAATAGGGTTCTCTGTATGGAGTCCTCATTATCCCAGATCTCACTAGGTAGACAAGAGTGATCTAAAAACTCACAGACTGGGTCCTATATTTTAATGTTTATGCAGATGTATACAAGTAGATATGAGAGTGGCTATGAAACTAAGAAGAATATAGGGGATTAAAAAATGAGGTATTAAGGAATAGAGGAAGATCCAAAGGACAGATAAGGTATGTAAATGAACAGTAGGAACTATGACTGAGAAAAAGCAAGAGGGCCAGGTGAGGGAGAGTAGGAGGGGAAGGCAAAATGAAAGCAAATATTGTTTGAAAACTTTCATAATGATGTGTAACACTTTGTATATTAACAAACTTCTTAAAAGGAAAGCTTCTGATAGTGACTACATCCAACCAGATATTTATTTCTTTTAGTTTCATAAAAGTCACAAGGTTACATGAAAACTGAAGAAAAATAAAAATAAATTTATGAAAATAACAAATACAACAAGGTTTTGGTATATGAACTTACATTCCATGACATTTTATCCTTAAAATATTATTACAATATTACAATAAATTATGTATTCATGAAGTTGTAAAATTAAACTTATATACCACTAGGTTCAAAATATATAAAATAAATATCAGTGGAAGGATAAGAAAAATGAAAACATGTGGGTAACAAATGGCTGGGGAACCGCAGGGTCTCTCAAGCCACGCAGTGTGTAGTTGGCTGAGAACACCCTGGGTTCCTCCAGCTGGAAGTTAGGTCCAGCTGCTCACTAAAGGCCTCTGCTGTGGCTCCACGGCTCCTCATGACACGGCCCCAACATATGAGGAAGTCCTTGGGTTTCCAAAACCAGTTTATTGGCATGGCAGATGGTGGATGGATCTGGATGTGCGCCCCCCAAAACCCAGGGCTGACCTGAGTTAAAAATAGAGAGGGGAAGAGGTGGGAGGAGCTGGGGAGGAATGCTTAATAGGCTCTACCCTCTGATAATCAAGTACCTCATTAGTATGTAAATCTCTCTAGGGCCTGGGGCCTGTTTATCATGCCCACCTGTGTAAGTGACTAAAGGGTGAAGGTGGAATGGAGATTAGACCTCATGTCAGGCCCGACATCCCACTCTCTTTTCTTTCATAAAAGGAGGGGCAACTCTGTGTTAATGAGATATGGACCACAGGGAGTAGTCTGGAATCCAGGAGCACAGGGAGATATATGCTGTCCCTGACAGGCAATGTCCTGTTGGGTCCCCAGCTATTTCAAATCCATCGTTCTACCAGTGAGACCAAACCTTCTCTTTATGGCCCAAATCTCACTCTCTTTTAGTGAAAATTTTGGATGAGGGAGTTAAAAGGAAACACTATGAAGGCCATAGGGTGTGGCACAATTAAGCCAAAGGGTAAAAGGGAGCTGGGAGTGGGGGTTAGGAAGGCAAGGGATCATTGAAACAATTGAACACAGGTGGTACAGTTTGAGGATAATAACATCTGATTAATCTAAGTAGACATTATGTTTTCCTTACTAACATGTAACTTTAGCTATGTGACTTTAGCAAAAGAGTTCATTTGTAGCTGGAAAGTCTGGATCTGTCTTCTGTAGTGAGCTTCTCTGGGTCTGGCATGTGTCCCTGGAGTCTTCAGCGTGTGTCTCTGGATCTCAGCATGTATGTCTGGGTCTCAACGTGCATCTCTGGGGTCTTCATTGAGAAGAGGTGGCTGGAAGAAGGCTACGTCGCAGGCAGGTTCCAGGAGATGGCGTTGTCTCTGCTGGACTTGTGGGAGCACCTATAGGATAATCATAACAGGGAAGCAGCACCCCGGCAGGGAGACGTCTGCAAAGGGTATGTAGCAAGCATTGGGCTACTTGGGAGCAAGCACGTCATCATCTGTTGTTGAGATCCTAGAAAAGCAAAGGTGTTTGAGGAAATTTAGTCTTAGAAGGCACCTTTGAGTCTACCTTGGATGGCTGAGGAAGAAAAACATCGTGTTAGTTATGTATCTGGGGTTGGCAGCAATACTTTGTCTGTAAAAGAAATTAGTTGTTAATTAAGACTCAAGAAATGGTGATCAGTGTGCTGACTTAACCTATGGAAGTAAATCAGATGGCTTTTGAACCTTGAAGAAATCTTAAACGTTGAAAAAAAATTGGACATAGATCACGAGTGCTAGAGAGAAAAGGAGACATTTAAACAAAAAACAAGAAAATTTTTGGTTGAAAATGATGAACATTGTTACTTTAGGTGTTCCTGTTAGGGAGAAAAGGAAACATTTAAAATTTTTGCTTGAAAAACAGGAATGGTGTTGTAGGTCTTCCTGTTGTGGAGAAGCAGTAATAGCTGATTTAGAAGCAGTGGGGGAGGGGCTTGCTCTGCCATGTGGTTGCTGGGTGCTCTGGCAGAGAGGTCCTGTATTCCCCCTTTTTTTCTTAGAAATATTAAATGTAGAGAAGGATCAAAAGGCTAATTTGAAGAAAGTTTAGAGAACGAGACATATAGGCTTGATAGGAGAGCCAAGAGTCAGAGAGAGTGAAAGGCTGTGTCTATGGGAGAGACATGTGGCAACCAGGCAATTTTTAGCTGAGAGGAAGAAAGGTGGGGAGGGGAGCAAGCAGGGTCTCAGACCCACTGCTTTTCAGGCAAACTGAATTAAATGGTCTCAGCCGGCTGCAAATGACAGAGAAAGAGGGGAAAAGCCTATGTTAGCCCATGTTAGCCGGCTGTGTGACTCCCTGGGGAAAGAAACACTGGAGACTAGAGTTTAGAGTCAGTGTTTTTGAAAAACTAGCAGGCACCCCTGGGAGGAGGGGCAGAGAGTGAAGATTAGGAAGTTGCTGCCATCTTGTATGGTTGGAGAACACTTGGGGAGAAAGACAGAAACTTATGTTAGCAGGCAGCACAAAAGACTGAAATCAGTGCTCCTGAGAGCTTAAAAGGAAAGGGGAATCTCTCACCTAAGGAAAGAGTCTTAGAAGGAGGGTCACAGCAGGTGCTGCGACTTGAAAGACAGTTGTTAGCTGTGAAGGAGCCCTCTCTGTGGAGCTGGGGGGATGGGTAAAGTGGAGGCTAGGAAGTCACCGCCATCTTGGCCTTGAACTGGAGACCACATGGAGAGGGAGAGACAGAGAGAAAGAGGAAGAGGAGTTAAAGCAGAGAAGCTGACCAGGAACACATGGAGAAAGAGTGGGACCTAGTATTTTTGAACTAGGCAGGAGCTAGTTGTAGCTAAAAACTAGAGGAAGCTAACAAGGAACACCTGGAGAGAGAAAGAGAGGTGGGAGACAAAAAGAAGCCTGCCTAGTCTTGTGAACTAGACTGGGGATTATTCACTGTCCTGGAGTTTCATGGAGAGGTTTTCTGTGGGCACCAGTGGGGGGTGGGGGGAGCACTCTTGGAGCTGGCTCTTCCCATGTCTTCTACCACCTGTAGGGAATGATGTAGGTTCATGTGTGGGCACAGGTGTCTGTGTTGTCTTGTGGGTCTGTGTGTCTGTCACAGCTCAGTTGACTGGAACCATGGCTCAGCATGGCAGAAGCAGAAGTGTCGGAGCTTTTACTGAGTTGGTTCCACACTGCACCGGCGGGCACTACGGGCCCCATTTGGCAGGGGAAGTTTCCACTCAGTCTGAAGTTTCGTGGGGTGTAGAGCTCTTGGATTGGGGATCCCTGGAGGTGTCCAGAGACTGACTGGTCTCAAGCCCTTGGTCTCTCAGACCACCGAGAGGCTGCAGAAGGACCGAGACGAGGAGGCATGTGGGAGCACAACCAGCTAGCCCACAGTCGAGAGAAATGAGGGGGAGGGGAGAAGAAAGAGGCTTTGGCAGCACCCCACAGAAGAAAGGTTACTGTACTTGCTTGGTTGCATGGGTGATCGAGTCCCATGTTGGTCGAGCCATCTTTGGTCAGGGGTGGACATCTCAGGGTAGGAGAGGCAGGCACAGGGATCCCAATGAGAATCTCCATTCTGGGCCCCAGTTGTTGTGGGTGTGGGTGCACAGCAGGACGAAGACTGTGGGAGCACATGGCGACAGGTCCATGCACTGAGATTGGCCACCATCTTGGGGTCTTTGGATGCGGGCACGAGCTGAGAAGGGAGAGCTCTGGTGCCAAGCTTCACGGGAAGTATACCTGTTTAGCAGACTCAGCCATAACGGTTCTTGTAGACTTGTGGCTGTTCATGATCCATGTTGGTGTTCCAGTTGTGGGTAAAAAATAGCTGGGGAACTGCAGGGTCTCTCAAGCCACGCTGTGTGTAGTTGGCTGAGAACGCCTGCCCTGGGTTCCTCCAGCTGGAAGTTAGGCCTGGCTGCTCACTAAAGGTCTCTGCTGTGGCTCCTCACCGGCACCGCCCCAACACACGAGGAGGTCCTTGGGTTTCCAAAACCAGTTTATTGACATGGTGGATGGTAGGTGGATCTGGATGTGCACCCCCCAAAAACCCAGGGCGGACCTGAGTTAAATAGGGAGGGGAAGAGGGGGGAGGGGCTGGGGAGGAATGCTTAATCTGCTCTACCCTCTGGCCTTCAGGTACCTCATTAGTATGTAAATCTCTCTAGGGCCTGGGGCCTGTTTATCATGCCCACCTGTGTAAGTTACTGAAGGGTGAAGGTGGAATGGAGATTAGATCTCATGTCAGGTCTGACAAAAGCACAGCAGGCATTTACAAAGTGTTCTTGTGGATGATCAGTGAAACAACAAACAGAAAACACCAAGGCTAGATTAGTTAACTGTGTTTAGCAAACTTTACTTTGTACACACACACACACACACACAAATACAAACATACAAAACATGCAACCAATATTTGCTGAGCCCTCATTCCTTTCAAACACAAACTGACTACTTATTTCATCATATATTTCCAGCTACAAAGATTTTGATATTAGAACTTAGAAAATACATTTTAGGGAATATTTATGTTAAGTTTATTATTTTTTTTATTAATTTCATACAAAGTATTTTGAATATATTTACCACCCCTTTCCAAAGAAATAAAAAAAATTCCACTTCATGTGTCTCTGTTTTAATGGTAATCTATTGCAAAAGGAGACTTCCCTTATGAGGATTTAGAGACACTCTGATCTATGACTATATCAATATGTCATTTGAAGTCATTTTAATACTAATTCGAGTTAGCAGAAATAATAGGTTTTTCTCTAGGGCTTATAACCTATCAAGCTATAAGTTTTGGCAGTTTTAATAGTGATAGGGATGGGTTCCATCCTATGTAATCAGTCTTATATGCAATCAGATAGTTGCTGGTTATTGCCTAGAATTTAGGAAATATTGTCAAGGAATATTAAAATACAGTTTATGCCCAAAGAAATAAGGTGGAACTAAAGAATGATTAGATGACTTATAATCTCAAATGTGAATATAATAAAAGAATAAAATTAACAAATTAGTTGCACATTTCAAGACCTGAGAAATACAGCAAATAAACTTGGACCAAGCATACAAAGGAAAAAATATGGAAGTAGAAAATAGATATAAAAATTTTAACAAGCTTGCACACCTGCTTTTTAAATTTCAAAAATTCTGCAAAACTCAAAATAAGCTCCCCAGCACAAAAAAACCAACCAACCAAACAAACAAAAAACCAGCACCATAATACTTATAAGAATTGCACTTTATAATTTGAAAGCAAAGATGCTGAGAAGTAAAAGATATGACAGGGATTTTTTTTGAGAGAGAGAAAGAGAGAGAGAGAGAGAGAGAGAGAGAGAGAGAGAGAGAGGCAAATGATAAGAAGAATGTTAATTATAAATATTTGAACTTTTTGCTACAGTTTTTTCTTTCTGATCAAAATAATTTCATTCTAAAATCTCACATCAACATACATTTTCTTTGAGAACATCTTTGATTGATAATCGTAGGATTGAATTAAAGGCAACATTCAGACTTGTAAATAAAATCAATATTTTGATTTTATAAACAAAACTGGTTATCTAGTTTAGGTTTCTGTAAGATAGTAAGGTATATAATTTTTCTCACTAGATGAAAATAGTACCTCCTTGCTGCTTCCTATGGTAACAACTAGTATGTTTTCCTGAGAATCTAAGAGCCACTGAGCTATAGTAATGTTGAGTTGAGCACTGCCTTGTTTTCTGAGCTAATCTTGCTATGAGAATATACTGGTCTCAATGTTATAATCTTCCTGACTCAGCCTTCTAACTCTTCACACACACACACACACACACACACACACACACACACACACACACACCCTAGTGCTGAATATCTTTTGGGAATGGATTGTCTCTTTCTATCATGACTTGAAGCATATGAGGAAAGTGCTTTTAACTTCTGAGGCATCTCATTGATCCTAAATGCTCACATTTTTGGAGGATGTTGAGGATGTCTTACATCTTTTCTAAGCTTAAAGATTCTAATGTGATAACCTTCCTATATTTTGGACTTTTTCCCTTACTTAAAAGCCCAGCCCTCAACATGGTTTTGAAATAGGAAAAAAGAGAATACTAAAACAATCCTGAATCTGGAATGTATTAAATGCATTAAAAATTGTACATTGGAATTCTATTTAATTAGCTAAAAATAATTACAGAAGAATGTCCTGTGACAATGAATACTTTATATAAATACTTTAAAAAGAAACTTCTATGTTGCAATATGTATGTGCATGTATGTGTGGGGGCTCTTTGGAAATAAAGATGAGAGAACTGTTGTTATTTACTGAATGCAAACAGGCTCAAATTTTCAATTTGTAATTAAATATTCCATACACATCTTACTAGAGACTATGCCTGCCTATACAAAACAAAAGAGTCATTTAATGGATAATATTGAAAGTGATGGTGTTCTTTTACATAGTGAAGTCAAAATTTATGTTAGCTTTGTGAAAATCTATTTTAGAAAACTGCACAATAACAGTATATCACTGTTACAGTAAAACTACAAGCAGTATTTTTTTCTTGTTGCTTTTTAAAATATAACTTCAAAGAGAACTTTTGTCAGCTATGTCCAGAGGGCTTACTTACATTTAGGATCTCAATTTGTAGCTCTAATGGAGTCATATTAGCAATCATAAATAAATTGGAAATAATCTTTTGAGAGATATGTGCTGAATTTTTAATGAACCACATCAGGTTGTTCAAGTGGTTTGTTTTCTTATTTGTTTGCTTGCTTGCTTCCTTTAAGCAGGATTTTACATTAAACCAATTTGGCATAGAATTCACTGTGTAGCCTAGGCTAGCCTTGAACTCAAAGTGACCTTCTTCCCTGATCCTTCTGAATGCTGGGATTATAAGCAGAAACCACCATGAAAAATAGGTTTTGCATATTGGCTACCTTTATCCTATTCACCCCCGTTTCCTTTATTTCTCTCTTATCTCTTTTTGCCTATCTTCTTCTGTTCCTTCTTTCTTTTCTACAACGAATGTCAATGTTTGTTTTCTTGATTCTTTTGAACTTGTTTGAAAGCACTTTCAGAGTGCAAGGCACAGACTCAGGTATTGGACACTTTTGCTCTCCCAACAGGAATGAAAATGTGAGCAAATTGTTAGTCTGAGGATCTGAGAAGAGGTTCAATTTATGCCTAGAATTGCACAGCAAGTAACTTAAAATGTGGAAAAACTGCATAATGGTCAAGCTGAGGATGTCATTTACGATATATGTGCTTTATTGTTTGAAATTCTTTGTTTTACTTCCCTTTTGGCCACTTGAAAACATACTCAGTCGTAAATTTTTCTGTATCTGAATTTTGTAAAGCAGATCATAAACGCTGAATTCATTATTAAATTTTGAATTATGTAGCAATAATTGGCTATGTGTTTCTTTCAAATGCTTACAATCACAGCTAACTGCATTCTAAGAGCTCTGGTGGGTATAACTATTTAATCATCTTAATTTCTCGGGTGACCTTCTTCTTAGCTTTTATTTGCTATAACTTCATCAAAGTTTGCTTGAAAAGCACGGGTTCGAGCATCCTCTTCAGGTGTCTATGGGATATTTAATTACAAATTGAACAATTGAGCCTGTTAGCATTCAGCAAAGAACAACAATTCCCTCACCTTTATCTCTAAGGGGCCCACACATCTTCTAGTATGAGAGGCCTCAACATAACCTCAATATGTACTCCTGCTAAAATCATAGCTATCTACATTTAAATCAAACTGCACAAGCATCTGGTTTTCCATAAATCAAAATCATGTTGCTATGTTTAAAGGGCTGTTTGCCATTTAAAGGAGAATTTTAATGAGGGGAATAGAGTAATTAAGTAAAAGGTGTGGGCTTCTTCTGGAAGCACTTCCCTGATAACCTTCCCACACATTCATTCTCTTGACATATCTTCACAGCCCAGGAGATGTGAACTTGTTTGGGATAACTTATAAATCTCCCCATTCGAGGCAGTGACAAGATGACTCCCTTGATACTTCACAGAGGGCTATAGATCTTCAGTTAAAGTAAAGTGGGCTTAACTTTCCTTCATCAGTGATGTGCAAACTTCTTTCATTGGTAAAATATTACTACCATCCACAGTAACAAGATCACTCAGTCTTCAAACAGATCACTTAACAAAGTGAAAATAAAAATAAAATGTTAACACTTGTCTACACTAGACTCTCCAGGTCACATGCTTTGATTATTACAGAGATTTATTGAAACAGATTCAAAATTCCTCTCCAGCTACCAACTAAAGAAAAGAGAAAATCTCTAAATGCTGTTTAAAGTTGCAAATGAATAGCTTAAATCTTTTCTTGCATTTTATCTTCACCTCAGAGAAGCCACCTAGAGAATGTGCAGAAGTAGAGTCTTCCTGGCTGTTAATGAGCAGAAACCTGGACATGTTCCTTAGCACAGTTCATTTCTAAAGTGCCCTTTACAGTGGCTGTGAGGGAAAGAATAGATGGGTAGGGTGGATGAGAAGGCATCCACTTTGAAGACTTTATTAAAGGCACGATGACTAAGGGCTCACAATGCACACAGAAGATTGGGGCTGAATACTTGCTCTAGCATAAAACCACTCCATGAACACAGATAAAGCTTGTTCACTTTTTTACTCTACTGTTTTCTTCTTAGGCTCATTTTGTTTTCATTTCTTTTTTAGTTTCACCTTTAAAATATTTTTATTTATGTTCATACACGTGTTTGCTTTTCTGTACAGGTACCACCTGCATGCAGGTACCTTCAGAGGCAAGAAAGGATGTCAGATCTCCTGGAACTGGAGTTAGAAGTGTCTGTAAGACAACCACGATGGATAATGAGCACTTCATTTGGTTTTTTCTTAACAGCAAGTGCTCTTAAACACTGAGCCATGTCTCCAGGTCCTGGTGTGTTTCTTTTTCCATAATAAAACATAATGTAGAGATTGAAGACAAGAAAATGCACACAGGAAATGGCATCATAGGCTTCTTCCAAGTCACTTCCAACAGTTGATATCTTACCAGTTTGTGATTTCTAGAGTAAACACTGTACTGGTCACTTGAAGATTTTGTTGAAACAAATATCTAATTTTATAAGTCTAGAGTGGGCCTGAGATGAACCTCATGAGAGGCTCTCAAGTTAAGTGGTAGCTTTGGTTCTGTGAACCACACATCTAAAAGCAAACCTGTGAAAGACTTTGTTGAGTTATTATTAGAATCTTGTCACATATGATTCAGGGAGACTCACTTTCCACTAGTTTACAAATTTAGCTTAGGAAAAAAGAACACAACCACAGTCAGACTGAACAGGTATATTATCCTTTCTTTTAACAACTCGTTTAATCTTAATTGAAATTCCAGGAGTTAGGGAATATTACCTACATTTTTGAAAATGTAAAATGTGAAAGAGTAAAGAAAAGAAGTGTTAAAAAGCTTATCCAACATCACATACCTAGGAAGGAGTGGGGCTACATTTCACACAGTACTTTCATATCTTCTTATCCAGTTACACAGTAAAAGATTTTATATGAGTGAAATGTTCTCACATATGGGCATGTTTGATTCATATAATATGTACCTAGTGAGAAAGACATGATAGACCTTAATATCTTTGTTTTGTAGATAAGTAAGACAGGAAAGGGAAGCCAGAGCTGTCACTGATCTTTCTAACTCCTGTTCTCTTCCTTTTATTATTTTTCTATGCAACCTTGATCAGTTTGTAAACTGGGAGACATACTAGTAGCAACCAGTAATGTGATTCAGAAATTTCCAACAGGGAAAGTAGCATTATTTACAAATTAAGTCCATTAAAAGAATTTTAAAATATGAGATCTGGGCCAGGAATGGTGGTGCTAAGGCAGAAAGATTGCCGTGAGCTGAAGGCCAATTTGGGCTAGTTACTTGTAGGCCAGCCAGTACCACATATAACAATCTTGTCTCAAAATGAGAGACAGAGAGAGAGAGAGAGAGAGAGAGAGAGAGAGAGAGAGAGAGACAGATACAGAGAGACAGAGAGACAGAGAGACAGAGAGAGCAGAGATAGAAACAGAGAGAGAGAGACAGAGAGACAGAGAGACAGAAACAGAAGACAGACAGACAGAGAGCTATAGACAGGGACAGAGGGATGTTTAACTTTTATTAAAGTTTCAGATATCTCAAACCCTTAAATTTTAATGATTCCCAATGCTACAATGGTATTTCACTTTGCAGGGCTTTCAAGATTGCAGAATACCATGTTAATAATTTTTATGATCATATTATTTTCATTCTCATATATATCATACTTTAAATCATGAATTGATCATTATTGATTCTCATGGGTCTTTAACTAAAATGCCGTTAGCTAAAGCTGCTTCATGCCTCTTAACAAAACAAGACCCACCTTATTCTAAAGATTACTTTCTTTATATTCAATATTTTTTACTGATTCTTTCTTATTCATATTTAACCATAATAGTTTTTTACCATAGTAAAATGAAAGACCCATTTATTATATATTCCATGCTACTGTTTTCATCTTCTCCAATGCATTATATCCCTTCTCTGGTTTACTTCTCAGTCCACTATAGTTCATAATCTTCATTTTTTTTAACTTTACTTCATCTTTTTTTTACAGTCCAGATTTTATCCCCCTCCCAGTTCACCCACCATCCCACATCTCCTCCCCCACTCGTTTCCACAAGGATGCCCCCATCTCACCAGACCTCTTCACTCCCTGGAGCCTCTAGTCTCTTGAGGGTTAGCTACATCTTCTCTGACTGAACCCAGACCCGGCAGTCCTCTGCTGTATATGTGTTGGGGGCCTCATATCAGCTGGTGTATGCTGCCTGGTTGGTGGTGCAGTGTTTGAGAGATCTCTGAGGCCCAGATTAATTGAGACTGCTGGTTCTCCTACAGGGTCACCCTCTTCCTCAGCTTCTTCCAGCCTTTCCCTAATTCAACCACAGAGGTCAGCAGGTTCTATCCATTGGGTGCAAATATCTGCATCTGACTCTTTCAGATGCTTGTTGGGTCTTTTTGAGGGCAGTCATGATAGCTTCCTTTTTGTGAGCTCTCCATGGCCTCAGTAATAGTGTCAGGCCTTGGGGCTTCCCCTTGAGATGAATCCCAAGTTGGGCCTGTCACTGGACCACCTTTCCCTCAGTTTCTTCTCCATATATGTCCCTGCAGTTCTTTCAGACAGGGACAATTATGGGTCAGAGTTTTTGACTGTGAAATGGCAACCTAATCCCTCACTTGATGCCCTGTCTTTCTGCTGGAAGTGGACTCTATAAGTTCCCTCTCCCCACTGTAGGACATTTCATCCAAGGTCCCTCTCTTTGAGTCCTGAGAGTCTCCCACTTCCCAGGTCTCTGGTACATTCTGGAGGGTCCCCTTTCTTTATGAGACCTATTACTAAACTTTTAAAATTTTCAGTTTCAACCATCTTGTTTAACTCCATGGACCCACTTGACATCTCAGTAACATTTGCAATGATTATCGAAAAATTAGGTAGCTTATGTGAAATCTTCTGCCTCTGGCTTTTGAAGTTATAATGTATATTAAGTGTGTCCTTGGTTCCATATTTCTTTTTCATCAGTCTTCATAAATTAATTTCTGCATCTACTCATTAATTCAATGTATGTTTATAGATACTCTTTGTCTTACTGATAAAATTGTGACTCTGAGATCCATAAGAAGGATTGATGCACATGATGGGGTGCAAGTAAGTTCACTGGTTTAATGTCAGGAAGGATTACGGTTTGTATCTTATTAGCTTTTAATTTGTTATTTATCACAAAAGACAAGGTAAATTTGATTCCTGAAACTGAACAGGAATGTTTTGACATATAAGTGTAGTAAATTTAGTGGGAAGAAATTGAAAAGACATTTGAAAACAGAGCTAGGTAAACTTTGAAAAATCACTGGCCAATGAATGTTATTCCAAACCTGACAATAATTTTTCTCAACTAAGATTTGGTCTTACTCAATGTAGAAAACTATTTCCTTCTCCACTTTTTTGAAAATTGTGGCTGAATTTTTATGACAACACTGAGTGAAAGAGAAAGCTTTTTCTCCTTTCCCCCCTCTTCTATATAAGGTGAGTATAATGCATATAGACAAAGCATTGGCATTTTTGTGCTTATTCAATGTTATGAGACCACATAAAAGAAAGTTATGAAATATTTCTTTCAAATAGCTTTTTCTAGGATGATAGTTGAACATTGACAGAAATATATAAAATCTACCAAATATTCTTCTACACTCACCGAATACAGAAAGGTTTAAAAACAAAAAGTTCAGATATCATAATTTTTTCAAATTTCTTTGAAAATTTTCACATATCTATACTGTATTTATATTCTTCTTTACTACTTCTGACATATCTTATGACTCCTCCCTACTTGCTCCTCCATCGATGGCCTCTTTTTAAAATTCATATATATATATATATATATATATATATATATATATATATATACATATACACACAATTAATGAAAAAAGAGGCCATGAATTTGAAAGAGAGCAAGGGAGTGTATATGAGAAAGTTTGGAGGGAGGATAGGGAATAGGGAAATAATGTGATCATATTATAATATTTATTTTTAAGATGATCTGTCCATGTGGTCCTGGCTATCATGAAACTCACATTGTAGAACAGGTTGACCTAAAACTCAAGAGATCTGCTGATTTCTGCCTTCAGACTGCTGGGATTAAAGTCATGCACTACTATTCCTAGCTAATTATAGTATAATATTTTTTAAAGAAATAATTATTTTAAGAAAAAATGCATAATAAATACATGTGTGTGTGTGTGTATGTGTGTGTGTGTAATTAAAAGATAACCTTATCCCTAATTCTTTATATAAAATAGCATACTTAAATGGAATATAAGATAATTTTCTCCATTACTGATGAAATCATCTGGATCCAAGACTTTCTGAGTGTGCAGATATTGGGCATGAACACTTCTCCTGTGTATTTATACAGTTGTTGATACTTAATGCTCTCTATACTGCTTTTCTTTTTTTTCCCCCTCCAAGGGTTTTTGGAAAATTTTTATTTACATCTTGAATTTCTACTCTCTTTATTACATATCCTATTTTCTATATTCACTGTATTTAGTATATATAGTACCATATTGAAATATACATAGGAATTCTCATGATTTAGACAGCACTGCAATATTTGAGGTCCTAGGAAAAAAAATGTACCACCCTGGATGAGTGTTGACAGGATGCAGACCACTCACTCTTCCAGCCTATTGTGCATCATCTAAAAGGCTAGTTTAATTATTGTAAAATGAATCACTCAGGGACAATGGGAGTTACTACTACTAGTACTCAAAATAAAAAGAAAAATGTCTTAAAAGATTTCATAATTGTTTACTATGGTGCTGGCTTGTTTTATGTCATCTTTACACAAGCTACAGTCACCTGAGAGGAGGGAACATCAACTGAGAAAGATAAAGCTGTAGGTAAGCCTATAGAGCATTTTCTTAATTGATAGGAGACGCCCAGATCACTGTGCATTCTGCTACCCCTAGACTGGTGGTCTTGCATTCTATAATAAAAAAAGACTGATCAAACCATGGAGAGTAACATTCCTCCATATCTCTGCATAGCTCCTGACTCCACGTTCTGGTCTGCTTAAGTTCTGGCTTTAACTTCTTCGGATGATGAAGAGTGATGTGGAAATTTGAGCCAAATAAACCCACTTACTTGAAGTTGCTTTGCTCATGGTATTTCATAACAACAATAGTAATCATAAGACAAATCTTTTTACACCGTCTTTCCTTCTTCCTCTTGCCTCTCCTGTGATGTGCTCTCTCAACTTCCTCTCAAATTCATAGTCTCATTTTACTTAGTTATTATCAGTGTGTGTATGTAAATAAATATACAAATACAACTTTTTGAGATCACTTAATCTGCTCATATGTCTGTTGGTCCTGATCACTTGGTATTAGACCATCAATTAGTGGACTCATACCTGGAGAAAAACTGATTCTTCCTCTTCCAGAGCCATTATTTGTAATTCTTCATGTAGCTTTGTACTTTGTACTCTTTTAGCACACACAAAGAGGAATATATACAGTAACAACAGTCCTTGCAACACTCCTTTTGCTCTTACTATTCTCTGGCTGCCAAATCAGCAGATTATGCTTGCCCTTTCTCCAAAGTGCTACTGAGTTCTACTTGTGTCTAAGAACATTAAATGATGAGTTAGATAATAATCCAGTCACTGTGATACTTGAAGCAAACAGTCTCAACTATGAAAGGTATATTTTAACTCAATAGCTTTAGATGGTTCAGTCCAGGCAGGCTGGATGGTTTTGTTTCTACATTCATGTTGAAGCAGCACAGCTCAGCACACCACTCCATGAAGGCATCATAGAACAGAACTGCTTACATCATGATATCCAGGAAGCTGACAGTAAAAGAGATAGAAAGAGTTTGGGAATAAGATAGACTTCAAAGCCCCTCCCTGTAAGGTAAGTAGACTATGCCACCAGACAGGTTTGAGACCTGCAGGAATAGAGCTGCTTTCTACAGTTCTTTGTACCTGCTCTGGAACAAGAAACCTTAAACACCCCACTGAGAGGATCATGGGGAGTCAGTTACATATTCTAACAGTTAGAGTCCTTCCCCATGCAAATAGAGTATCACTAACATCTCAACTCAGCCAATAGGAAAGACCTGGGACCTCAGCTACCTGCCCTTTACAGGCTGCTCAAACAGGGCTGCCTTGACTGGCCTCAGTGGGAAAGGATGCACCTAATCTGACAGATACTTGATATGCCAAGTTGGAGGGATACCCAGTGGGAATACCACTCTCTCGAGAAGAGGAGGGGTGATGGGGAAGGGTCTTTGTGAGGGGCACTGGGAGAGAGCAACATTTGGCATGTAAATAAATAAATAATTATAAAAAATAATAAAGATGACAAATTCTACCTTACTATTTATTGCCTTTTTATTGATACAGTTCTGTACTAATTGGTTGTCAGCTTGACACATCTAGGAAGCAGAAATCTCAACTGAGAAAATGGCCTAGACAGACCTCTCTAAAAATCTATGGTAGATTTTCTTAATTGGTGAATAATATGGGAGAGCCCTGAACACTGTGGACAGTGCTATCTCTGATTGGATTTTGGGGGATATATAAGAAAGGTAACTGAACAAGCCAAGGAGCAATTCAGTAAGCTGGTTTCCTCCACAGTTTCTGCTTCAGTTCCTGCCTCCATTTTAGTTGTTAGTTTGGCCTCCCCCAGTGATAGACTCCAATCTGTAAGCCAGAACAAACTCTTTCCTTCCACTGATTGACTTTGGTCAGAATATTTTCTAACAGCAACATAAAATCAAGCTAAAACAAGTTGATATTCTTTTTGGTGGCTGGAAACTTCAATTTAAAATTTGACATGTTAAAGGGATGGCCCAGTGGGTATGAGTACTTGTACTGGCATAAAGACCTAGGAGTTCCTAGGATCCACTGGTTTCTGAGTCTTCAACCTTGATATTATAGACACCTATGGCCATGCTCAGCTTTAAATAGGTGCTGTGGAATCAGAACCATGACTTTATACTAATATAAGTCCAGGAAGAGGGCCTGTATTAAGCAGTAAGAGTGGAATAGTGATAGAGCAAATTACCTGATGACCTTCTCTGGCCTCCATGCATGTTTTTGGGTACATAAACACACACACACACACACACACACACACACACACACACACACACACA
>JANHMN010000203.1:0-28889 GCA_030674055.1 Rhabdomys pumilio
AGAAAAGCATATTGCTGTATTAATGTGCAGAATTTTTTGTTTTTTTTGCATATTGTTTGAAAATGAAGAAAATTTAGCTAAAACCTGACCAATAGAGTAGAAAGAAATCATTGCATTATATGTTATAAATAATCTATCAATATATCTAAGTTTATCAATTTATTTATGGATGTATATAAGGATAAGTGTTAACAGAGTCTTGATTCCAGTGGAAGTTTTATACAAGACATTCCTTTTTTTCATAGTATTTTTACACAATGAATCTCAATTGTAGATTGGCTCTCTAATTTTATTCTATATAACACAATATGTTTGGAAAATGTTACCAAATCCTTCATATTAAAAGTAAAAACATGTATATAATGTATATAGCTATGGTAATGACAAATTGTGAATAGAAATTCTTTAGTTCTGGGATATTTTCTGACAATAAGAAAGTCTACTTACAAGGAAGATTCCAGCTGTGAAGCAGAAGGCATGGGTGACAGTTTGGTATCCTGGGATATTGATGAAGCAACTCCATGTGGAATGGCAAGAGCATTAGAGAAAGAGACAGAGTTTTTAAATTTTTAATTAGAAAGGAAAAGGCAATTTATTTTTTCCTTTGTGGAACCATTAGAATGGAATGAGATTATACTTTATGCAAAAGTATTGGGCAGATGCTTAAACTATAGACTAGAGAAGGGGCCATGTAAATATCTGGTCAGACTTAACGTCTTTTATTAGCTACTGTCGGTCAGAAGAAGCTGAAATTACTGTTTAATCAGCCATAGATGTTGGAAAGATATACAAATAGGGAAAGAATGATGGTAAAATATCTTCCCAAGTTTTGTGGCATCATCTAGCAATGACTAAAAGCCATGCTTCCTGTGCAGGGAGTGGCAGAATGATATCAGCACTGTTTCTGCAGAAAAAGGTAATGGTGTTTAGAGCAGAGGCCAGAAGGTGCGGTGGATACAGATAGATGTTAGAAATCTATTTTGGCAAGGGCTATTCAAGGTCTAAAATTTTGTCTTATACCATCCCCATAGCAAATCACTTGGAAGTGGGCCAGAAACAAGAAGCAAGAAGAGGTATATGGGAAAGCTAGGATTAAATTATCAAAACAGTGAGATTTCCTTAAGAAAAGGCTATATGCTTTTAGAGAAGGTGCTTGCTACTTTTGCAGAGCACCTGAGTTCAGTTTCTCAGCTCCCAGGTTTAGAAGCCGTATAACTCCACTTCATGGAACTCTGCTGCCCTCTTCTGGCATTTATAGGTATCTACAATCACATACACATAACCCTCATACAGATATACATAAAATAACTTAAAAGAAAAGAAAATTTTAGGGGCTGGAGAGACAACTTAATTGATGATCAAGAACACCGTCTGCTCTTAAATAACCCAAGTTCAAGTCCCAGGATCCACAAAGCAACTTACAGTTATCTGTAATTCCAGTTGCAGCAGATCCACTGCCTTTTATTTCTGGTCTCCACAGACACTGTGAATGCATGTAAACAGGTGTACACGCGAGTGAGACAAACGTATGCTCATTCATGTGTGCACACACACGCACACATGCACTCATGCAAGGACACACATACGCTCAAGCAGACACACACACACACACACACACACGTGCACAAGCTTATGCTTGTGCTTGCTTGCACTAGCACTCAGCAAAGCCTGCAAGCACCTCAGTACCTTGGAGGTATTCCAAGTACATAACTCAGTTGGTCTAAACCTCTTCCAGGTAGCTCAGTTGTTGTTCTCTGCTTCTTCCAGGAAGCTAGTCCAGTTTCAGAATATCATTTATAGCTGGACTTGTTTGAAAGTGGCGAGTCTCCATTATCTTTATTGTTTACTTTTGGGAAAGAGGGGCTAGTGAATCCGGTCAGTTTCAGGGACTTCTTGAAGTTATTTTGAATTGTTTACCCCATGTCTTAAGGAGCTTCACTGGGAGATGGGAAGTTTTAATCTTTCAGAAACCTGTTGTATACAAGCTTACCTTCAATTTTTGCTGTTGTTTGTTTTATGCTTGCTCTTACCCCTGGCCTATTTCAAAGCATTGCTAGAAGAAAGCTAGGATGCTGAGAGCATGTATCTTATACAAGCCTTTTTGAATGACTGATTGATGAAGTACATGGAAGCCCTGTTTACTCATTTTACTGAATGACGAACTATGAGGAATAATTCACATCCTCAGTTTCTTTATGGGGTTGGAACAAGTGAAAGGCTTTCTCTTAAAAATAACACTCTGTTTGTTTGCCTAGTATTGCTCTTACAGTTGTCCTTTCCATTTTCTCCTGAGAGCAATATTATTCAATTTTTAGAATGAATTCATAGGTCATGTCTAATTTTTATGCCCCTTCACATGTGATGGCCACCAAAGATCTAATAATCAGCTCCAGCCACATAGCAAGCCTTGAAGATAGCTTGACTTTGAGTGCATGCAAGTTGACTCTAGAATACACAAATTTTGATCTCTTTGCCATATTTTCTCAGTAAACAACATTAACATTTGAATTGTCTTCATTCTCATTTCCTCTACAGTGGCAGGGTTGTATTTCTTTTCTTTTCCTTGCTGATCTCCTTTAAACCCACTCATAATGAGACTAATGTTTAATTCATATGTGTTTTGTGCACTAATAATAGGAATCTTAAGGAAAGACAAAGGGGAAAAGAAAATGTGTCTAACTCTTCAGAAGTCTGTCATTTACGACAAAAGTAGGAAAAATGCACTTTTTTATTAACGTAAATCACATTTTTACCACAGGAGGGGAAAGAGAGTTTTAAATTCAGAAAAAATATGTCACTTGGGCTAGCAAATGTATTTTAGTCATAGAGTGCCTGTGCAGCATATGACAGGCCCTGGCCTCAGAGATCTCTAAACTCAGAAGGCCAAAGTTTTCACTCTTACATGATCTAAAATGCTATTGGAGGGGGACTACTAAGGATACAATACAAGTCTTAAAGGTATTTTTCTCTTTATTCAAAATTATTTTTCTTTCCCAGTGTGTTTCAATGATCATTTCTTAGTAACATCAACTAATGTCTGTTTTTAAAGCAGCTGAGCATAGTTGAAAGTATTATATTATTTTAAACCTTTACCCCAGAAGGTCATAGTTATAGAAATCTCCTTCACCTTATTTATTTATAGATTCTAATTTGACCACGCATAGCACTCAATGCACCCAAACTGTCACTATTTTAACTACTTTACACTAAGATTTTTTTTATGTTTTCTGTGTTATTCCTGGGACTTTCGCTACAGCTCTTTGAAAAGTGACTGCTATATATTAGGCACTTGATAAATATTTGTTGAATCAAGTAATGAATAAAAGATGACTGTGCATAAGGTTAATGCAAAACACCTGGAAAGGAATTGAGACGCTTCTGAGAAATTCATTCTAAATATTTAAACTCTTGTATAGTAATCATAGATTGTGACGCTTTGCAACATAATGAAGGCAATAAAAGCTTTCTCATTTTAAACTGATTATAACCCGGAGTTGAAGTCCTGAGTTTGTAATTGATTAGCTGTTTAGTCTTACAGAGACAGTTTGAATGTCTCAACCTAAGTGTTTCTGTGTAGACATGAGAGTAAAAATGACTGCTGCATAGGATACACATATGTGACATAATTTCAATTATGAAATTTTACTCTCTTATTAGTTTAAGTTGCATGGACAAAACCTTAGAAAAGAAACTTACTTGCTAAAGTTTTTCAAAAAGGTGACCCGGGCTTTTGGAGGACTGACTTGTTTAACTAAACTATATATGATTGTTTAATAAAAATAGAAAAAAAAATAATCCAGGCATAGTTGCACAGGCCTTTAAATCCCAGCACAGAAGGAAAAACTGTATGTTCAAGGCTAGTCTGGTCTACTTAGTGAATACTAGGCCATCTATTGCTACATAATGAAAGCCAGTATCAAAAGAAAAAAGAACAAGAAAAAACAAAACCAAGAAAACAAATAATTGCACACAAAATTTATACTATATTTTCCAAAGTCATAGTCTGGTCAGAGTAATTTTACATCTTAAACATGTGAGTGTAATATCTGTAAAAGTCTCTTTTAGATATCAAGAAAATGAAAGCGATGAAGAATCAAATATGTTCATCATCATCATCTTCTTCATGATCACTACTCTTTTGCTTTGTTTTTACAAACAAAGTCAGATCTAACCAATACCCCATGGTTGTCATAGAACTCACCATGTAGCACAGGCTCCTCTGGTCTAAAACTCGTGGTCCTCCTGTTTTAGTTTCTATAGCTCTAGCAATTTAGAAGTGTACCACCTTGTCTTGCTACCTTTTGTTTTTATGAGGATCCTGTAAGTATACAGCAAAAGATGCAATATATATATATATATATATATATATATATATATATATATATATCACTTTTCTGGATATATATATATATATCCAGAAAAGTGATGACTCAGTTTATATTTAATTAAGTTATAACATTACACACACATATGTACACGCATACACATCATACACACGCACATATAATATATAAGGGGGAAAGTGTGTGTGTGTGTGTGTGTGTGTGTGTGTGGAGAGCAAGAGAGAGAGAAAGAGAGAGAGAGAAATTCATCTTATTTGTGATGCTTCTCATTACTGTTCTCATGAAGATGATCAAAGTAAGCTTGACTTGGATACCTATTCCTAAATATTTTCTAAAAGCTAAAAGTTAAGACTCTTTTCTGTTGCAAACTATTAAGGATGAGATTGCAAATAGGTATATATTGTTGACAATAAAGTTGTTTAAGATCTAAAAATAAACTATGCAATAATTGTAATAGTGAAGCTTTTGGGCTTAAAACAGGCCAAATAATACTGACGCTAAGGACTTAATAATTCCAAGTGACATTATGACAAATACAACAAATGAACACAAGTTGACAATCCTCATCACCAGTCCTATCTGTACTAAGGTATTTTAAAAAGTGATTTAAAAAATGGAAGAATCACTTAACAATTAATTGGTGATTAACCACTTAATAACCCTTACTTAATTGGCAATTAGTCATTTAATAAGCAGTTAATTGGGCATTTGAAAATAAACTTTTTTATTCTTTAATTTAATTGAAAATATACTGAAAGAACATTTTCATCATATATGTCTATAAAAGCGATGACTTAGTATATATTTAACTAAGTGATGAACTATCGAATTAGATAAACCTCTACGAACACAATTTTAAAGTTGAAAAGATCTGTACATAAACATGATAAAACTTTGTGGAAGGTAAATTGCTTTTTCTAATTCTAAAGGAAGAACAATGGATGAGGTTTTTTTTTATAAACTTCGGAGAAGATGGGAAATTTCTGCTTGCTGCCTTATTTATGGTCAAATACTTAGTATTGCCAGTAAATAGCCTGATGACATAGATCATGTTTTCTTGCTCTTTCATTCACTCATTCCTTACTTGTCAACTATATGCTTCTTTATTATGAGTTTGGTTCTCTGGGAAGCCTTAGGGATATATTATGACGAAAATGGAGCACACTGTCTTGAAACAGAAGCAGGCACCTAAATAATTTGTGGGTGGACAAGTGAGCATAGATGCAGTACTGCTCTTTTGTTGTACTGCTTTAGCAAGATTATTTCCTAGAATTCTTCTTGTCTGTATAGGCCTAGGTAAGTAGAGGCCATTGGAGATACATCGTGAGGTTTAGAATGTAAAAGTTAAAACTGAGTGCGATTATACACATAGGTAATCCCAGTACTCAAAAAGGTTGAGCAGGAGGATCATGAATCTCTTAGTCACTGTTTTATTGCTGCGAAGAGACCCCCTGGCCAAGGCATCATGTATTCAGAGACTTGCTTACAGATTCAGAGGCTTAGTCCCATTATCATCAAGGAGGTGTCAGGTATGTCAGATGTCAGGTATGGTACTAAATAGGTAGTTGAGAGTTCTCTACACACTGATCTACAAGCATATATATAGAGAGATGGGGCCTGGCACAGGTTTTTTGAAACCTCAAAGCCTACACCCAGTGACACATGTCCTCCATCAAAGCCACACCCACTTTAACAATACCATGCTCCTTAATCTTCAAATAGTTCCACTCCCTGATTATTAAATATTCAAATGTATGAGCGTATGGATATCATTCTTATCCAAACCACCACAGTGAGTTTCAGAACAGCCTGTGTAATACAGTAAAAATCTTATCTTCAAACAAATCAACAAGTAATACAGAAACAAAACATTTGCCATGTTAATTTTAGGCTTCAAAAGTTAGTATAGAATATAAGTGTCTGTTGCACTTCACATAAGCATCTCTGAGAATTTGCAGGTTCCTTATGGGGCACTAGCTGGGCTAAGAGTCCTTTCATTTTGTCCTTTAACTTTTCTCTCATTTTAGGTAAGTATTTAGCTCTTTTGTGATAGAAATCAGCTTTACCTGCAGGAAACTCTCTTCATCAAATTGGAAGTTTGAGCTAGTGAGAAATCAAACTAAGCTCTAATTTTTAATTGGTTCTAGCTTACTTTTGCAGATTCCTGTTTGCCCCTTGTATTCTGCAGTTTCCTCTCTTTTGGTTAATTTTTTCTGAAGAATTTTGAAAATTTAGTATAAGACACAAGAACCTGTCTCACACAATCAACGAACTTCCCCATAATAATGAAAAAGTCAAATCCTTTTAAGACACCAGCATATTGATGAGTTTACACACACACACACACACACACACACACACACACACACACACACACCTACACATCTCTGTATCTGTCTACATATTTATTCCAATGATTCTTCTCTTATAGAAGACTAAAGGACTTTCTAGTTGCTACTGCCAGCTCCCCATCCCTGACTGCTACACACTTCTTTTCAATTTCCTGACCCTCTGTAGATGCTGATGTGGATGTCAGGAAGTGCATGCTGATAGGAGCCTGATATAGCTGTCTCCTTAGAGGTCTACCAGAGTATGACATATTTAGATGCAGATGCTCACAGCTAACCATTGATCTGATCAAGGGGTTCCCAATGGAGGAGTTAGAGAGAAGACTGAAGGAGCTGACAGGGTTTGTGGCCCCATAAGGAGAGCAACAATACCAACCAACCAGAGCTCCCCAGGGTCTAAACCACCAGCCTGGGAGCACATAGGGAGGGAGCCATGACTCCATCTGTATATCTAGGGGAGGATGGCCTTGTGGGGCATAGGTGGGAGAGGAGATCCTTGGTCTCATGAAGGCTGAACACAGAGTGTGTGGGGGGAATTCGAGGGTAGGAAGGTGCGGGTAGGGGGTAGGTGGGGGCACATCCTCATAGAAGCAGGAGAAGAGGGGATGGGATAGGGAGTTCCTGGGTGGTGGGGGGAATGGGGTAAGGGGATAAAATCTGAAATGTAAATATAATATCCAGTAAAAAATAAAAAAAATAAAAATAAAAAATAAGGAAGTCTTAGATGCCAGGAAAACAAAAGGCTCCCAGGACCCAGCAAGGATGACATTAGCTGAAATGCCCAACAAAAGGAAGGGAGAACCTGTAGAGACCTTATCCAGAGGTTAGGCAAGGCCCCCAGTTGAGGGATGGGGCCACCCACCCATCTCAGAATTATTAACCTAGAATCACTTCTGTCTAAAGGAAATGCAGGGACAAAGAGTGGAACAGTGATTGAAGGAAAAGCCAACCAGAGACTGTCCCACGTAGAGATTTACCCCATCGGAAGACCTTAAACCCAGACACTATAGCTGACAGGAGCATGGTATGGATGTCCCCTGGCCAGAGCCTTACTGATACAGATGCTGATGCTTGCAGCCAACCATTGGACTGAGCACAGAGACCCCAATGGAGGAGATAGGGCAAGGACTGAAGGAGCTGAAGGGAGTTACAACCCCATAGGAAGAACAACAATATCAACCAACCAGACTACCCAGAGCTCCCAGGGACTAAACCACCAACCAAAGAGTACACATGGCTTCAGCTGCATATGTAACAGAGGATGGCCTTATCTGGCATCAATGGGAGGGGAGGCCCTTTGTCCTGTGAAGGCTCAGTGCCCCACAGTACAGAATTGCTAGAGCAGTGAGGCAGGAGTGGGTGGGGAAGCATTCACATAGAAGCAGGGGGAGGGGATTGGAATGGTGGGTTTGCTCAGGGGAAACCGAAAAGGTGGATAACATTTGAAATGTAAATTAATAAAATAATGAATAAAAAAAGAAGACTAAAGGAAATGCTAGTATGTATTGCATACAATGAGAAGAGATGTGAAAAAATGGATAACTCATTTTCTGTAATTGAGAGAGTAGTCAGGGTAAGGCTAGGAAAACATCTCATTGAGAAAGATATTTGAGCTTGGAAAGAAAAATGAATGGGAGGTTGCTAGGAGTAATTTATCTCAATGGATAGAAAACATCACAGATAAAGATAGGATTGATGTACTTGAAAACTTAGTTTTTAGGAGAGTCAGGCAGGAGAATCAGGAGTTCAAGGACAACCTTAGCTATTGTGTGATTTAAATGAGAATAGCTTCCATAGGCTCATAAAAATTGAATGCTTGGTTACCCAGAAGTGGCACTAATTTGAAAGGATTAAGAGATGTGGCTAGTCAGTAAGGATGGGCTTTGAAGTTTCAAAAGCCCAAGCAAGCTCCAATGTCACTCTTTCTGTTGCCTGCAGATTCACATGTAGAACTCTTAGCCACTTCTGCAGCACCATGTATGCCTGTGTACAACCATGCTCCCCCATCATGATAACAATGGACTAAACCTCTGAAACTGAAAGTATGCTCCAATTAAATTCTTTTCTTTATGAGACCTGCCATGCTCATGGTGTCTCTTCACAGTAACAGAACACTCACTAAAACAGTCTTATAGTGAGCTTGAGGCCAACTTGGCTGCAAGAGACACTAATCACCAACCAACCAACTAAACAAACAAAGATGTTGAACTGCAGATTGTTAGAGTAATGGAGCGATGGTAGTGCTTAATTGTAGGAAACTGGGAGGCAGGAGAAGAAATATTGGATCAGAAATAGACAGAGAAATGAAAGGACCTTTGAATATGAAGAACCACAAAGCTGAGATTAAGAGATACTAATAAAGTTCAATGAAGAAATTATGTAATCAGATTATATAGGTATAAGTGATATTGCCAAATACATCTGGAGGTTTAATATGATTCCTTTCTTTCCTTTTACAAATTCCCTTTGCATGCAATAAAATTGATTATTTTATGATGATAGAGCTCCTTACATTTATTTATTTAAATATCATTATCTAGTCTCCTCAATACAAATATTCTGGAAGGTAGAAAATTATATTTAGATCTATATGAAGTAATAGGCTTATGGCGAATGGCTATTCAGATGAACTTCACACATATATGATATGTGACGTGATATGTGATATGTGATATGTGATATGTGATATATGACATATGATGATATATGATATATGATATATGATACATTACAGACTTCTGGCACTTCCATTGTGCATCAAAGTGTCCTAAGACATTCGACATACTTACAGAGGCTCTGTAAAATAGTATTTAAAAAAAAAGTCAGTGATACCTACAAGTATCTATACATTCTGACAATTATATTCATTCATTTTGATGTCATGTCTTTAAGAGGCTCCATTCAAGGAGTTGCAATATAAAGCAGATGCTATAAGAAAGTCAATAAGGAGTAGTGAACGAAACTGGTTGTGCCAAATATGACCAAAACTTTTAGAATCTGTACAGTGGCCAAAAGGTGAACATATCTCATTGGTAAACAATTGTGAATATTTAAAATTGAATCAAATCTTAGAATTGTAGCTCAGTAGTGCAACACTTACCTAGCATATCCAAGTCCCTAGGTTTGATCCTTAGCACTGTAAGAAAATAGAGTTAAATGTTACTTTTTTCAAGTTATTTGTATCAGATTTTCAAGTAGGTAAATGATTAGGATATAAATATTAGCTAACTAGCTTCATCACAAGTACCTAATGAATAAAACTATTAATATGGTTTTTTTTTATCAAGGGTACCACATTTTAAAATTACTGAAGACACTGAAGGCATCATGGACAAAGAAAACATTGGACTCTCTTAGATTAGAAAGCTCTAAAGATATATGCAGTATGAAATTTGGGGCATCAATTCAAACTACAGGATATAACATTTGGCCTAAAGGTACTATTGGGTTCTAAAATTGTAAAATGCTATAGTAGCATAAATATTTCTCTTCTTGCCGAGCTTTTGATAGTAACACTAGCTGTGAGCCCCTTATGCCATGTGGTGAATCCATGTGGTGAAAGAACACAGAAGCCTTCGACAATTCAATGCACCAAATTTCTACATGAGCAAAGCAAAATACATTGCTGAAAAACCCAAGTAACGGAAATAGCACTTTGACTTTCCATGTGACACATGTAGAGGTGTTTAAGGTATATTTTATTCTCATATATAAACCAAATGTAGAGTACATAGTTCAAGTCTGAAATCCAAAGAAGCAAGAAGATGAGGCAGAAGACTGGCCAATTTGAAGGAAACATGGGCAACATAACGAGATCCTTTATTAAAGTATTAACAATAACAACCCACAGAAGGGATTTTCTCCTGTACATTGTCATTGTCATGTATGAAGTAGTGTTTCAGTTATACCTTTTACTTTCACAGAAACCTCAGCGTCTTCTCTAGACATTTGTTCTTTTTTATTAAGATTGACTTCTATTTCAAGTTCGAATTGCTTCCTTCTTTGTTCATTTGGAGAAGATAAGTTCATTTCAATTTGTAGCAAAATCATACTATTTGCTGGCTATATGACAGAAACTTAATGTTTAGCTAATATATATACATAGAATATATTGTAGTCATATTCATTCCCCCATTATTCTCTCTTGTCTTTATTCTACTTTTGATGACTCCCTTCTTCCCAACTGGTTCCTTTTCTTGCCCCATAGTTTTGTGTGTGTGTGTGTGTGTGTGTGTGTGTGTGTGTGTGTGTTATACAGATAGCTGCATCTTCTATGTTTTCATTTTGTCTTTCATGCCATATCTAGAAAACAGTGTTTCATAGCAGTCCTCTGCATAAATTGTCTCCATCTTCCAGCAATTATAATATTTCCGTCTCAGTTTCTGTGATAATCTATGGAATTTGAAAAAGGTTACTTGATTGTCTACTTTAGGGACTAGCATTCATTACTCAATGGTCAATTATTCTCAATATTTTGACCAGTTATAAATCTCTTAACTATTATTCTCTGTAAAAAAGCTTGTCAGATCTAGGGAAGAACAACACCAGTATATGGGCATAAATGTAAATGTTGACAAGGCAGCTTGTATACAGGTACATTTAGCAAAATATTAGTGACATCCCCAGCCAAAGACCTCAGACAAGATTGTTGGCATCAACATATGTTCATTTCTATGGAAGTGGTCTCGAATTCAATCTGAAAGGGCTTGGTTTCTTCCCCCCAGCCCCCCCCTCGCCCCCCCCCCCCCCCCCCCCCGCCCAGAGTCATGGTTCCCCCAAGACTCTTGGATCCCCCTGCAACAGTCATGTCACTCTTGAACCAATGGGGATATGTTATCTGGCCTGTAGGAGATATAATGTGCAGGTTTCACAGCTGGGAAAGTCCATTGATGAGCTTTCTCCATTGGCAGCATATATAACACCTTCCAACACTCTAAATGCTAACTAAAATGTAGGAAACTTTCAGTTTAGTTTTATGTTGACTTCTGTATGTCCTGCAACCAAAATATGGCTTCAGTAACAGGCTCTTACTATTTATCTCTGGTACATAATCAAGAGCAGTAACAATAGATTCTATTATTTTGGGAGACTCTAGTGGCTCTCTGGCCAATAACAGAGAGATATTCTATACCTGGTGCTAGGATTTTGTTTTTAAAAAGTCTATTAGTTCCAGGAACATTATTACTAACTCATGCAGGAAACTTCCATTTAAATTCTTTTAATTACATTTTGTCAGTTCATACAGGTGTAGATTTTCATATGACTTTCTATATGTCCTAGTTTTATTGACCCCCCAACCTCCATATTTCTTCTATCTCTTTATCCCATATTATTTAACACTTTCTACCCCTAGTATTTCCTGTCTTTATTTTCATATGTGCATTACATTATGCATCACCTTTTATGGATTTTTTTATCACCTGATGCTTTCTATAAGAACTTTTTCATTTGGTTTTTGTCCTGAACATTATTTATATTTTGCATTACAATTATTAATTTGCATTTATAAAACCAACATTGAACTTCTGAAATGAAATTATGTCATCATGTTAAAATGTATGATCTTAATGTGTTCTTTTCTTTGAAAGATGTATTTTTTTATTTTTATGTAAGTATGTATTCTATGAATGTGTGCCAAGTCTGTGTGACTGCTTGTGGCAACCAAAAGATGACATTAGGTCCTTGGAGCTAGAGTTACAGGTGGTTGGTTGTGCTGTGAATACTGGGCATGCAACTTGGTCCCTCTGGAGAACAAGAGGTGTTCTTGACTGCCAAATCATTTCTCCAGTCCTTTAATGGGCTCTTGAATTTGATTAGCAAGTGTTTTTTGATTTTTTTTTTTGAACATGTAATCATGAGGGGATCCTAACTTTTTAAAGATTCAATTTTACTTTATGTGTATATGTATCTGCCTGTGTGTATGCATGTGCACCATGCACATGCAGGTTCCTGCAGAGACCAGAAGAGGGCAGCAGAACCCTTGGAACTATAATTGCAAGAAGTTGTAAACTGCCATTTTTGTGCTGGGAATGGAGGCTGGGTCCTCTGCAAGAATAGTGAATACTCTTAACCACTAAGCAATCAATCTGGGTCTCTGGATCCTAACTATTTTTGCTTTATTGAATAGGGTTCTCTGTATGGAGTCCTCATTATCCCAGATCTCACTAGGTAGACAAGAGTGATCTAAAAACTCACAGACTGGGTCCTATATTTTAATGTTTATGCAGATGTATACAAGTAGATATGAGAGTGGCTATGAAACTAAGAAGAATATAGGGGATTAAAAAATGAGGTATTAAGGAATAGAGGAAGATCCAAAGGACAGATAAGGTATGTAAATGAACAGTAGGAACTATGACTGAGAAAAAGCAAGAGGGCCAGGTGAGGGAGAGTAGGAGGGGAAGGCAAAATGAAAGCAAATATTGTTTGAAAACTTTCATAATGATGTGTAACACTTTGTATATTAACAAACTTCTTAAAAGGAAAGCTTCTGATAGTGACTACATCCAACCAGATATTTATTTCTTTTAGTTTCATAAAAGTCACAAGGTTACATGAAAACTGAAGAAAAATAAAAATAAATTTATGAAAATAACAAATACAACAAGGTTTTGGTATATGAACTTACATTCCATGACATTTTATCCTTAAAATATTATTACAATATTACAATAAATTATGTATTCATGAAGTTGTAAAATTAAACTTATATACCACTAGGTTCAAAATATATAAAATAAATATCAGTGGAAGGATAAGAAAAATGAAAACATGTGGGTAACAAATGGCTGGGGAACCGCAGGGTCTCTCAAGCCACGCAGTGTGTAGTTGGCTGAGAACACCCTGGGTTCCTCCAGCTGGAAGTTAGGTCCAGCTGCTCACTAAAGGCCTCTGCTGTGGCTCCACGGCTCCTCATGACACGGCCCCAACATATGAGGAAGTCCTTGGGTTTCCAAAACCAGTTTATTGGCATGGCAGATGGTGGATGGATCTGGATGTGCGCCCCCCAAAACCCAGGGCTGACCTGAGTTAAAAATAGAGAGGGGAAGAGGTGGGAGGAGCTGGGGAGGAATGCTTAATAGGCTCTACCCTCTGATAATCAAGTACCTCATTAGTATGTAAATCTCTCTAGGGCCTGGGGCCTGTTTATCATGCCCACCTGTGTAAGTGACTAAAGGGTGAAGGTGGAATGGAGATTAGACCTCATGTCAGGCCCGACATCCCACTCTCTTTTCTTTCATAAAAGGAGGGGCAACTCTGTGTTAATGAGATATGGACCACAGGGAGTAGTCTGGAATCCAGGAGCACAGGGAGATATATGCTGTCCCTGACAGGCAATGTCCTGTTGGGTCCCCAGCTATTTCAAATCCATCGTTCTACCAGTGAGACCAAACCTTCTCTTTATGGCCCAAATCTCACTCTCTTTTAGTGAAAATTTTGGATGAGGGAGTTAAAAGGAAACACTATGAAGGCCATAGGGTGTGGCACAATTAAGCCAAAGGGTAAAAGGGAGCTGGGAGTGGGGGTTAGGAAGGCAAGGGATCATTGAAACAATTGAACACAGGTGGTACAGTTTGAGGATAATAACATCTGATTAATCTAAGTAGACATTATGTTTTCCTTACTAACATGTAACTTTAGCTATGTGACTTTAGCAAAAGAGTTCATTTGTAGCTGGAAAGTCTGGATCTGTCTTCTGTAGTGAGCTTCTCTGGGTCTGGCATGTGTCCCTGGAGTCTTCAGCGTGTGTCTCTGGATCTCAGCATGTATGTCTGGGTCTCAACGTGCATCTCTGGGGTCTTCATTGAGAAGAGGTGGCTGGAAGAAGGCTACGTCGCAGGCAGGTTCCAGGAGATGGCGTTGTCTCTGCTGGACTTGTGGGAGCACCTATAGGATAATCATAACAGGGAAGCAGCACCCCGGCAGGGAGACGTCTGCAAAGGGTATGTAGCAAGCATTGGGCTACTTGGGAGCAAGCACGTCATCATCTGTTGTTGAGATCCTAGAAAAGCAAAGGTGTTTGAGGAAATTTAGTCTTAGAAGGCACCTTTGAGTCTACCTTGGATGGCTGAGGAAGAAAAACATCGTGTTAGTTATGTATCTGGGGTTGGCAGCAATACTTTGTCTGTAAAAGAAATTAGTTGTTAATTAAGACTCAAGAAATGGTGATCAGTGTGCTGACTTAACCTATGGAAGTAAATCAGATGGCTTTTGAACCTTGAAGAAATCTTAAACGTTGAAAAAAAATTGGACATAGATCACGAGTGCTAGAGAGAAAAGGAGACATTTAAACAAAAAACAAGAAAATTTTTGGTTGAAAATGATGAACATTGTTACTTTAGGTGTTCCTGTTAGGGAGAAAAGGAAACATTTAAAATTTTTGCTTGAAAAACAGGAATGGTGTTGTAGGTCTTCCTGTTGTGGAGAAGCAGTAATAGCTGATTTAGAAGCAGTGGGGGAGGGGCTTGCTCTGCCATGTGGTTGCTGGGTGCTCTGGCAGAGAGGTCCTGTATTCCCCCTTTTTTTCTTAGAAATATTAAATGTAGAGAAGGATCAAAAGGCTAATTTGAAGAAAGTTTAGAGAACGAGACATATAGGCTTGATAGGAGAGCCAAGAGTCAGAGAGAGTGAAAGGCTGTGTCTATGGGAGAGACATGTGGCAACCAGGCAATTTTTAGCTGAGAGGAAGAAAGGTGGGGAGGGGAGCAAGCAGGGTCTCAGACCCACTGCTTTTCAGGCAAACTGAATTAAATGGTCTCAGCCGGCTGCAAATGACAGAGAAAGAGGGGAAAAGCCTATGTTAGCCCATGTTAGCCGGCTGTGTGACTCCCTGGGGAAAGAAACACTGGAGACTAGAGTTTAGAGTCAGTGTTTTTGAAAAACTAGCAGGCACCCCTGGGAGGAGGGGCAGAGAGTGAAGATTAGGAAGTTGCTGCCATCTTGTATGGTTGGAGAACACTTGGGGAGAAAGACAGAAACTTATGTTAGCAGGCAGCACAAAAGACTGAAATCAGTGCTCCTGAGAGCTTAAAAGGAAAGGGGAATCTCTCACCTAAGGAAAGAGTCTTAGAAGGAGGGTCACAGCAGGTGCTGCGACTTGAAAGACAGTTGTTAGCTGTGAAGGAGCCCTCTCTGTGGAGCTGGGGGGATGGGTAAAGTGGAGGCTAGGAAGTCACCGCCATCTTGGCCTTGAACTGGAGACCACATGGAGAGGGAGAGACAGAGAGAAAGAGGAAGAGGAGTTAAAGCAGAGAAGCTGACCAGGAACACATGGAGAAAGAGTGGGACCTAGTATTTTTGAACTAGGCAGGAGCTAGTTGTAGCTAAAAACTAGAGGAAGCTAACAAGGAACACCTGGAGAGAGAAAGAGAGGTGGGAGACAAAAAGAAGCCTGCCTAGTCTTGTGAACTAGACTGGGGATTATTCACTGTCCTGGAGTTTCATGGAGAGGTTTTCTGTGGGCACCAGTGGGGGGTGGGGGGAGCACTCTTGGAGCTGGCTCTTCCCATGTCTTCTACCACCTGTAGGGAATGATGTAGGTTCATGTGTGGGCACAGGTGTCTGTGTTGTCTTGTGGGTCTGTGTGTCTGTCACAGCTCAGTTGACTGGAACCATGGCTCAGCATGGCAGAAGCAGAAGTGTCGGAGCTTTTACTGAGTTGGTTCCACACTGCACCGGCGGGCACTACGGGCCCCATTTGGCAGGGGAAGTTTCCACTCAGTCTGAAGTTTCGTGGGGTGTAGAGCTCTTGGATTGGGGATCCCTGGAGGTGTCCAGAGACTGACTGGTCTCAAGCCCTTGGTCTCTCAGACCACCGAGAGGCTGCAGAAGGACCGAGACGAGGAGGCATGTGGGAGCACAACCAGCTAGCCCACAGTCGAGAGAAATGAGGGGGAGGGGAGAAGAAAGAGGCTTTGGCAGCACCCCACAGAAGAAAGGTTACTGTACTTGCTTGGTTGCATGGGTGATCGAGTCCCATGTTGGTCGAGCCATCTTTGGTCAGGGGTGGACATCTCAGGGTAGGAGAGGCAGGCACAGGGATCCCAATGAGAATCTCCATTCTGGGCCCCAGTTGTTGTGGGTGTGGGTGCACAGCAGGACGAAGACTGTGGGAGCACATGGCGACAGGTCCATGCACTGAGATTGGCCACCATCTTGGGGTCTTTGGATGCGGGCACGAGCTGAGAAGGGAGAGCTCTGGTGCCAAGCTTCACGGGAAGTATACCTGTTTAGCAGACTCAGCCATAACGGTTCTTGTAGACTTGTGGCTGTTCATGATCCATGTTGGTGTTCCAGTTGTGGGTAAAAAATAGCTGGGGAACTGCAGGGTCTCTCAAGCCACGCTGTGTGTAGTTGGCTGAGAACGCCTGCCCTGGGTTCCTCCAGCTGGAAGTTAGGCCTGGCTGCTCACTAAAGGTCTCTGCTGTGGCTCCTCACCGGCACCGCCCCAACACACGAGGAGGTCCTTGGGTTTCCAAAACCAGTTTATTGACATGGTGGATGGTAGGTGGATCTGGATGTGCACCCCCCAAAAACCCAGGGCGGACCTGAGTTAAATAGGGAGGGGAAGAGGGGGGAGGGGCTGGGGAGGAATGCTTAATCTGCTCTACCCTCTGGCCTTCAGGTACCTCATTAGTATGTAAATCTCTCTAGGGCCTGGGGCCTGTTTATCATGCCCACCTGTGTAAGTTACTGAAGGGTGAAGGTGGAATGGAGATTAGATCTCATGTCAGGTCTGACAAAAGCACAGCAGGCATTTACAAAGTGTTCTTGTGGATGATCAGTGAAACAACAAACAGAAAACACCAAGGCTAGATTAGTTAACTGTGTTTAGCAAACTTTACTTTGTACACACACACACACACACACAAATACAAACATACAAAACATGCAACCAATATTTGCTGAGCCCTCATTCCTTTCAAACACAAACTGACTACTTATTTCATCATATATTTCCAGCTACAAAGATTTTGATATTAGAACTTAGAAAATACATTTTAGGGAATATTTATGTTAAGTTTATTATTTTTTTTATTAATTTCATACAAAGTATTTTGAATATATTTACCACCCCTTTCCAAAGAAATAAAAAAAATTCCACTTCATGTGTCTCTGTTTTAATGGTAATCTATTGCAAAAGGAGACTTCCCTTATGAGGATTTAGAGACACTCTGATCTATGACTATATCAATATGTCATTTGAAGTCATTTTAATACTAATTCGAGTTAGCAGAAATAATAGGTTTTTCTCTAGGGCTTATAACCTATCAAGCTATAAGTTTTGGCAGTTTTAATAGTGATAGGGATGGGTTCCATCCTATGTAATCAGTCTTATATGCAATCAGATAGTTGCTGGTTATTGCCTAGAATTTAGGAAATATTGTCAAGGAATATTAAAATACAGTTTATGCCCAAAGAAATAAGGTGGAACTAAAGAATGATTAGATGACTTATAATCTCAAATGTGAATATAATAAAAGAATAAAATTAACAAATTAGTTGCACATTTCAAGACCTGAGAAATACAGCAAATAAACTTGGACCAAGCATACAAAGGAAAAAATATGGAAGTAGAAAATAGATATAAAAATTTTAACAAGCTTGCACACCTGCTTTTTAAATTTCAAAAATTCTGCAAAACTCAAAATAAGCTCCCCAGCACAAAAAAACCAACCAACCAAACAAACAAAAAACCAGCACCATAATACTTATAAGAATTGCACTTTATAATTTGAAAGCAAAGATGCTGAGAAGTAAAAGATATGACAGGGATTTTTTTTGAGAGAGAGAAAGAGAGAGAGAGAGAGAGAGAGAGAGAGAGAGAGAGAGAGGCAAATGATAAGAAGAATGTTAATTATAAATATTTGAACTTTTTGCTACAGTTTTTTCTTTCTGATCAAAATAATTTCATTCTAAAATCTCACATCAACATACATTTTCTTTGAGAACATCTTTGATTGATAATCGTAGGATTGAATTAAAGGCAACATTCAGACTTGTAAATAAAATCAATATTTTGATTTTATAAACAAAACTGGTTATCTAGTTTAGGTTTCTGTAAGATAGTAAGGTATATAATTTTTCTCACTAGATGAAAATAGTACCTCCTTGCTGCTTCCTATGGTAACAACTAGTATGTTTTCCTGAGAATCTAAGAGCCACTGAGCTATAGTAATGTTGAGTTGAGCACTGCCTTGTTTTCTGAGCTAATCTTGCTATGAGAATATACTGGTCTCAATGTTATAATCTTCCTGACTCAGCCTTCTAACTCTTCACACACACACACACACACACACACACACACACACACACACACACACCCTAGTGCTGAATATCTTTTGGGAATGGATTGTCTCTTTCTATCATGACTTGAAGCATATGAGGAAAGTGCTTTTAACTTCTGAGGCATCTCATTGATCCTAAATGCTCACATTTTTGGAGGATGTTGAGGATGTCTTACATCTTTTCTAAGCTTAAAGATTCTAATGTGATAACCTTCCTATATTTTGGACTTTTTCCCTTACTTAAAAGCCCAGCCCTCAACATGGTTTTGAAATAGGAAAAAAGAGAATACTAAAACAATCCTGAATCTGGAATGTATTAAATGCATTAAAAATTGTACATTGGAATTCTATTTAATTAGCTAAAAATAATTACAGAAGAATGTCCTGTGACAATGAATACTTTATATAAATACTTTAAAAAGAAACTTCTATGTTGCAATATGTATGTGCATGTATGTGTGGGGGCTCTTTGGAAATAAAGATGAGAGAACTGTTGTTATTTACTGAATGCAAACAGGCTCAAATTTTCAATTTGTAATTAAATATTCCATACACATCTTACTAGAGACTATGCCTGCCTATACAAAACAAAAGAGTCATTTAATGGATAATATTGAAAGTGATGGTGTTCTTTTACATAGTGAAGTCAAAATTTATGTTAGCTTTGTGAAAATCTATTTTAGAAAACTGCACAATAACAGTATATCACTGTTACAGTAAAACTACAAGCAGTATTTTTTTCTTGTTGCTTTTTAAAATATAACTTCAAAGAGAACTTTTGTCAGCTATGTCCAGAGGGCTTACTTACATTTAGGATCTCAATTTGTAGCTCTAATGGAGTCATATTAGCAATCATAAATAAATTGGAAATAATCTTTTGAGAGATATGTGCTGAATTTTTAATGAACCACATCAGGTTGTTCAAGTGGTTTGTTTTCTTATTTGTTTGCTTGCTTGCTTCCTTTAAGCAGGATTTTACATTAAACCAATTTGGCATAGAATTCACTGTGTAGCCTAGGCTAGCCTTGAACTCAAAGTGACCTTCTTCCCTGATCCTTCTGAATGCTGGGATTATAAGCAGAAACCACCATGAAAAATAGGTTTTGCATATTGGCTACCTTTATCCTATTCACCCCCGTTTCCTTTATTTCTCTCTTATCTCTTTTTGCCTATCTTCTTCTGTTCCTTCTTTCTTTTCTACAACGAATGTCAATGTTTGTTTTCTTGATTCTTTTGAACTTGTTTGAAAGCACTTTCAGAGTGCAAGGCACAGACTCAGGTATTGGACACTTTTGCTCTCCCAACAGGAATGAAAATGTGAGCAAATTGTTAGTCTGAGGATCTGAGAAGAGGTTCAATTTATGCCTAGAATTGCACAGCAAGTAACTTAAAATGTGGAAAAACTGCATAATGGTCAAGCTGAGGATGTCATTTACGATATATGTGCTTTATTGTTTGAAATTCTTTGTTTTACTTCCCTTTTGGCCACTTGAAAACATACTCAGTCGTAAATTTTTCTGTATCTGAATTTTGTAAAGCAGATCATAAACGCTGAATTCATTATTAAATTTTGAATTATGTAGCAATAATTGGCTATGTGTTTCTTTCAAATGCTTACAATCACAGCTAACTGCATTCTAAGAGCTCTGGTGGGTATAACTATTTAATCATCTTAATTTCTCGGGTGACCTTCTTCTTAGCTTTTATTTGCTATAACTTCATCAAAGTTTGCTTGAAAAGCACGGGTTCGAGCATCCTCTTCAGGTGTCTATGGGATATTTAATTACAAATTGAACAATTGAGCCTGTTAGCATTCAGCAAAGAACAACAATTCCCTCACCTTTATCTCTAAGGGGCCCACACATCTTCTAGTATGAGAGGCCTCAACATAACCTCAATATGTACTCCTGCTAAAATCATAGCTATCTACATTTAAATCAAACTGCACAAGCATCTGGTTTTCCATAAATCAAAATCATGTTGCTATGTTTAAAGGGCTGTTTGCCATTTAAAGGAGAATTTTAATGAGGGGAATAGAGTAATTAAGTAAAAGGTGTGGGCTTCTTCTGGAAGCACTTCCCTGATAACCTTCCCACACATTCATTCTCTTGACATATCTTCACAGCCCAGGAGATGTGAACTTGTTTGGGATAACTTATAAATCTCCCCATTCGAGGCAGTGACAAGATGACTCCCTTGATACTTCACAGAGGGCTATAGATCTTCAGTTAAAGTAAAGTGGGCTTAACTTTCCTTCATCAGTGATGTGCAAACTTCTTTCATTGGTAAAATATTACTACCATCCACAGTAACAAGATCACTCAGTCTTCAAACAGATCACTTAACAAAGTGAAAATAAAAATAAAATGTTAACACTTGTCTACACTAGACTCTCCAGGTCACATGCTTTGATTATTACAGAGATTTATTGAAACAGATTCAAAATTCCTCTCCAGCTACCAACTAAAGAAAAGAGAAAATCTCTAAATGCTGTTTAAAGTTGCAAATGAATAGCTTAAATCTTTTCTTGCATTTTATCTTCACCTCAGAGAAGCCACCTAGAGAATGTGCAGAAGTAGAGTCTTCCTGGCTGTTAATGAGCAGAAACCTGGACATGTTCCTTAGCACAGTTCATTTCTAAAGTGCCCTTTACAGTGGCTGTGAGGGAAAGAATAGATGGGTAGGGTGGATGAGAAGGCATCCACTTTGAAGACTTTATTAAAGGCACGATGACTAAGGGCTCACAATGCACACAGAAGATTGGGGCTGAATACTTGCTCTAGCATAAAACCACTCCATGAACACAGATAAAGCTTGTTCACTTTTTTACTCTACTGTTTTCTTCTTAGGCTCATTTTGTTTTCATTTCTTTTTTAGTTTCACCTTTAAAATATTTTTATTTATGTTCATACACGTGTTTGCTTTTCTGTACAGGTACCACCTGCATGCAGGTACCTTCAGAGGCAAGAAAGGATGTCAGATCTCCTGGAACTGGAGTTAGAAGTGTCTGTAAGACAACCACGATGGATAATGAGCACTTCATTTGGTTTTTTCTTAACAGCAAGTGCTCTTAAACACTGAGCCATGTCTCCAGGTCCTGGTGTGTTTCTTTTTCCATAATAAAACATAATGTAGAGATTGAAGACAAGAAAATGCACACAGGAAATGGCATCATAGGCTTCTTCCAAGTCACTTCCAACAGTTGATATCTTACCAGTTTGTGATTTCTAGAGTAAACACTGTACTGGTCACTTGAAGATTTTGTTGAAACAAATATCTAATTTTATAAGTCTAGAGTGGGCCTGAGATGAACCTCATGAGAGGCTCTCAAGTTAAGTGGTAGCTTTGGTTCTGTGAACCACACATCTAAAAGCAAACCTGTGAAAGACTTTGTTGAGTTATTATTAGAATCTTGTCACATATGATTCAGGGAGACTCACTTTCCACTAGTTTACAAATTTAGCTTAGGAAAAAAGAACACAACCACAGTCAGACTGAACAGGTATATTATCCTTTCTTTTAACAACTCGTTTAATCTTAATTGAAATTCCAGGAGTTAGGGAATATTACCTACATTTTTGAAAATGTAAAATGTGAAAGAGTAAAGAAAAGAAGTGTTAAAAAGCTTATCCAACATCACATACCTAGGAAGGAGTGGGGCTACATTTCACACAGTACTTTCATATCTTCTTATCCAGTTACACAGTAAAAGATTTTATATGAGTGAAATGTTCTCACATATGGGCATGTTTGATTCATATAATATGTACCTAGTGAGAAAGACATGATAGACCTTAATATCTTTGTTTTGTAGATAAGTAAGACAGGAAAGGGAAGCCAGAGCTGTCACTGATCTTTCTAACTCCTGTTCTCTTCCTTTTATTATTTTTCTATGCAACCTTGATCAGTTTGTAAACTGGGAGACATACTAGTAGCAACCAGTAATGTGATTCAGAAATTTCCAACAGGGAAAGTAGCATTATTTACAAATTAAGTCCATTAAAAGAATTTTAAAATATGAGATCTGGGCCAGGAATGGTGGTGCTAAGGCAGAAAGATTGCCGTGAGCTGAAGGCCAATTTGGGCTAGTTACTTGTAGGCCAGCCAGTACCACATATAACAATCTTGTCTCAAAATGAGAGACAGAGAGAGAGAGAGAGAGAGAGAGAGAGAGAGAGAGAGAGAGACAGATACAGAGAGACAGAGAGACAGAGAGACAGAGAGAGCAGAGATAGAAACAGAGAGAGAGAGACAGAGAGACAGAGAGACAGAAACAGAAGACAGACAGACAGAGAGCTATAGACAGGGACAGAGGGATGTTTAACTTTTATTAAAGTTTCAGATATCTCAAACCCTTAAATTTTAATGATTCCCAATGCTACAATGGTATTTCACTTTGCAGGGCTTTCAAGATTGCAGAATACCATGTTAATAATTTTTATGATCATATTATTTTCATTCTCATATATATCATACTTTAAATCATGAATTGATCATTATTGATTCTCATGGGTCTTTAACTAAAATGCCGTTAGCTAAAGCTGCTTCATGCCTCTTAACAAAACAAGACCCACCTTATTCTAAAGATTACTTTCTTTATATTCAATATTTTTTACTGATTCTTTCTTATTCATATTTAACCATAATAGTTTTTTACCATAGTAAAATGAAAGACCCATTTATTATATATTCCATGCTACTGTTTTCATCTTCTCCAATGCATTATATCCCTTCTCTGGTTTACTTCTCAGTCCACTATAGTTCATAATCTTCATTTTTTTTAACTTTACTTCATCTTTTTTTTACAGTCCAGATTTTATCCCCCTCCCAGTTCACCCACCATCCCACATCTCCTCCCCCACTCGTTTCCACAAGGATGCCCCCATCTCACCAGACCTCTTCACTCCCTGGAGCCTCTAGTCTCTTGAGGGTTAGCTACATCTTCTCTGACTGAACCCAGACCCGGCAGTCCTCTGCTGTATATGTGTTGGGGGCCTCATATCAGCTGGTGTATGCTGCCTGGTTGGTGGTGCAGTGTTTGAGAGATCTCTGAGGCCCAGATTAATTGAGACTGCTGGTTCTCCTACAGGGTCACCCTCTTCCTCAGCTTCTTCCAGCCTTTCCCTAATTCAACCACAGAGGTCAGCAGGTTCTATCCATTGGGTGCAAATATCTGCATCTGACTCTTTCAGATGCTTGTTGGGTCTTTTTGAGGGCAGTCATGATAGCTTCCTTTTTGTGAGCTCTCCATGGCCTCAGTAATAGTGTCAGGCCTTGGGGCTTCCCCTTGAGATGAATCCCAAGTTGGGCCTGTCACTGGACCACCTTTCCCTCAGTTTCTTCTCCATATATGTCCCTGCAGTTCTTTCAGACAGGGACAATTATGGGTCAGAGTTTTTGACTGTGAAATGGCAACCTAATCCCTCACTTGATGCCCTGTCTTTCTGCTGGAAGTGGACTCTATAAGTTCCCTCTCCCCACTGTAGGACATTTCATCCAAGGTCCCTCTCTTTGAGTCCTGAGAGTCTCCCACTTCCCAGGTCTCTGGTACATTCTGGAGGGTCCCCTTTCTTTATGAGACCTATTACTAAACTTTTAAAATTTTCAGTTTCAACCATCTTGTTTAACTCCATGGACCCACTTGACATCTCAGTAACATTTGCAATGATTATCGAAAAATTAGGTAGCTTATGTGAAATCTTCTGCCTCTGGCTTTTGAAGTTATAATGTATATTAAGTGTGTCCTTGGTTCCATATTTCTTTTTCATCAGTCTTCATAAATTAATTTCTGCATCTACTCATTAATTCAATGTATGTTTATAGATACTCTTTGTCTTACTGATAAAATTGTGACTCTGAGATCCATAAGAAGGATTGATGCACATGATGGGGTGCAAGTAAGTTCACTGGTTTAATGTCAGGAAGGATTACGGTTTGTATCTTATTAGCTTTTAATTTGTTATTTATCACAAAAGACAAGGTAAATTTGATTCCTGAAACTGAACAGGAATGTTTTGACATATAAGTGTAGTAAATTTAGTGGGAAGAAATTGAAAAGACATTTGAAAACAGAGCTAGGTAAACTTTGAAAAATCACTGGCCAATGAATGTTATTCCAAACCTGACAATAATTTTTCTCAACTAAGATTTGGTCTTACTCAATGTAGAAAACTATTTCCTTCTCCACTTTTTTGAAAATTGTGGCTGAATTTTTATGACAACACTGAGTGAAAGAGAAAGCTTTTTCTCCTTTCCCCCCTCTTCTATATAAGGTGAGTATAATGCATATAGACAAAGCATTGGCATTTTTGTGCTTATTCAATGTTATGAGACCACATAAAAGAAAGTTATGAAATATTTCTTTCAAATAGCTTTTTCTAGGATGATAGTTGAACATTGACAGAAATATATAAAATCTACCAAATATTCTTCTACACTCACCGAATACAGAAAGGTTTAAAAACAAAAAGTTCAGATATCATAATTTTTTCAAATTTCTTTGAAAATTTTCACATATCTATACTGTATTTATATTCTTCTTTACTACTTCTGACATATCTTATGACTCCTCCCTACTTGCTCCTCCATCGATGGCCTCTTTTTAAAATTCATATATATATATATATATATATATATATATATATATATATATACATATACACACAATTAATGAAAAAAGAGGCCATGAATTTGAAAGAGAGCAAGGGAGTGTATATGAGAAAGTTTGGAGGGAGGATAGGGAATAGGGAAATAATGTGATCATATTATAATATTTATTTTTAAGATGATCTGTCCATGTGGTCCTGGCTATCATGAAACTCACATTGTAGAACAGGTTGACCTAAAACTCAAGAGATCTGCTGATTTCTGCCTTCAGACTGCTGGGATTAAAGTCATGCACTACTATTCCTAGCTAATTATAGTATAATATTTTTTAAAGAAATAATTATTTTAAGAAAAAATGCATAATAAATACATGTGTGTGTGTGTGTATGTGTGTGTGTGTAATTAAAAGATAACCTTATCCCTAATTCTTTATATAAAATAGCATACTTAAATGGAATATAAGATAATTTTCTCCATTACTGATGAAATCATCTGGATCCAAGACTTTCTGAGTGTGCAGATATTGGGCATGAACACTTCTCCTGTGTATTTATACAGTTGTTGATACTTAATGCTCTCTATACTGCTTTTCTTTTTTTTCCCCCTCCAAGGGTTTTTGGAAAATTTTTATTTACATCTTGAATTTCTACTCTCTTTATTACATATCCTATTTTCTATATTCACTGTATTTAGTATATATAGTACCATATTGAAATATACATAGGAATTCTCATGATTTAGACAGCACTGCAATATTTGAGGTCCTAGGAAAAAAAATGTACCACCCTGGATGAGTGTTGACAGGATGCAGACCACTCACTCTTCCAGCCTATTGTGCATCATCTAAAAGGCTAGTTTAATTATTGTAAAATGAATCACTCAGGGACAATGGGAGTTACTACTACTAGTACTCAAAATAAAAAGAAAAATGTCTTAAAAGATTTCATAATTGTTTACTATGGTGCTGGCTTGTTTTATGTCATCTTTACACAAGCTACAGTCACCTGAGAGGAGGGAACATCAACTGAGAAAGATAAAGCTGTAGGTAAGCCTATAGAGCATTTTCTTAATTGATAGGAGACGCCCAGATCACTGTGCATTCTGCTACCCCTAGACTGGTGGTCTTGCATTCTATAATAAAAAAAGACTGATCAAACCATGGAGAGTAACATTCCTCCATATCTCTGCATAGCTCCTGACTCCACGTTCTGGTCTGCTTAAGTTCTGGCTTTAACTTCTTCGGATGATGAAGAGTGATGTGGAAATTTGAGCCAAATAAACCCACTTACTTGAAGTTGCTTTGCTCATGGTATTTCATAACAACAATAGTAATCATAAGACAAATCTTTTTACACCGTCTTTCCTTCTTCCTCTTGCCTCTCCTGTGATGTGCTCTCTCAACTTCCTCTCAAATTCATAGTCTCATTTTACTTAGTTATTATCAGTGTGTGTATGTAAATAAATATACAAATACAACTTTTTGAGATCACTTAATCTGCTCATATGTCTGTTGGTCCTGATCACTTGGTATTAGACCATCAATTAGTGGACTCATACCTGGAGAAAAACTGATTCTTCCTCTTCCAGAGCCATTATTTGTAATTCTTCATGTAGCTTTGTACTTTGTACTCTTTTAGCACACACAAAGAGGAATATATACAGTAACAACAGTCCTTGCAACACTCCTTTTGCTCTTACTATTCTCTGGCTGCCAAATCAGCAGATTATGCTTGCCCTTTCTCCAAAGTGCTACTGAGTTCTACTTGTGTCTAAGAACATTAAATGATGAGTTAGATAATAATCCAGTCACTGTGATACTTGAAGCAAACAGTCTCAACTATGAAAGGTATATTTTAACTCAATAGCTTTAGATGGTTCAGTCCAGGCAGGCTGGATGGTTTTGTTTCTACATTCATGTTGAAGCAGCACAGCTCAGCACACCACTCCATGAAGGCATCATAGAACAGAACTGCTTACATCATGATATCCAGGAAGCTGACAGTAAAAGAGATAGAAAGAGTTTGGGAATAAGATAGACTTCAAAGCCCCTCCCTGTAAGGTAAGTAGACTATGCCACCAGACAGGTTTGAGACCTGCAGGAATAGAGCTGCTTTCTACAGTTCTTTGTACCTGCTCTGGAACAAGAAACCTTAAACACCCCACTGAGAGGATCATGGGGAGTCAGTTACATATTCTAACAGTTAGAGTCCTTCCCCATGCAAATAGAGTATCACTAACATCTCAACTCAGCCAATAGGAAAGACCTGGGACCTCAGCTACCTGCCCTTTACAGGCTGCTCAAACAGGGCTGCCTTGACTGGCCTCAGTGGGAAAGGATGCACCTAATCTGACAGATACTTGATATGCCAAGTTGGAGGGATACCCAGTGGGAATACCACTCTCTCGAGAAGAGGAGGGGTGATGGGGAAGGGTCTTTGTGAGGGGCACTGGGAGAGAGCAACATTTGGCATGTAAATAAATAAATAATTATAAAAAATAATAAAGATGACAAATTCTACCTTACTATTTATTGCCTTTTTATTGATACAGTTCTGTACTAATTGGTTGTCAGCTTGACACATCTAGGAAGCAGAAATCTCAACTGAGAAAATGGCCTAGACAGACCTCTCTAAAAATCTATGGTAGATTTTCTTAATTGGTGAATAATATGGGAGAGCCCTGAACACTGTGGACAGTGCTATCTCTGATTGGATTTTGGGGGATATATAAGAAAGGTAACTGAACAAGCCAAGGAGCAATTCAGTAAGCTGGTTTCCTCCACAGTTTCTGCTTCAGTTCCTGCCTCCATTTTAGTTGTTAGTTTGGCCTCCCCCAGTGATAGACTCCAATCTGTAAGCCAGAACAAACTCTTTCCTTCCACTGATTGACTTTGGTCAGAATATTTTCTAACAGCAACATAAAATCAAGCTAAAACAAGTTGATATTCTTTTTGGTGGCTGGAAACTTCAATTTAAAATTTGACATGTTAAAGGGATGGCCCAGTGGGTATGAGTACTTGTACTGGCATAAAGACCTAGGAGTTCCTAGGATCCACTGGTTTCTGAGTCTTCAACCTTGATATTATAGACACCTATGGCCATGCTCAGCTTTAAATAGGTGCTGTGGAATCAGAACCATGACTTTATACTAATATAAGTCCAGGAAGAGGGCCTGTATTAAGCAGTAAGAGTGGAATAGTGATAGAGCAAATTACCTGATGACCTTCTCTGGCCTCCATGCATGTTTTTGGGTACATAAACACACACACACACACACACACACACACACACACACACACACACACA